>PVJA010036445.1:0-21095 GCA_004027025.1 Myocastor coypus
TCTGATTTTGAGCCGCCCCAGCGCACAGACGTGTCTCTTTGATTTGTTCTCCAACCTTGCAGAAAGGTAAGGAGCACAGGGTAGGTGCTCAGTGTTCCACGGTTACATGGGTATCTCTGCAGCTCCCCTCTTCCCTGCCCCCAACGGGCCCGTTTTATGATGGATGTGTTCCATATTAGTAACTCTTCCTTGTGTTTTCACGTCCTGCCTTACCACGTGGAGAGATCAGGGATCCCCAGAATCAGGGGTCCCAGCCATGCTGCTTATCTGAATGACCGTTCAAGGACACCCCTCCCCCTAGTTCTCCAAATGCTGTGGGTAAGTGAGCTTTCTACCCAGGAACTGTGACTCACACTTCTGCCAGGGGAAGCCGCCGTCTTGAATAAGATAAGTTCTCATACCAGCCCCATTGAGTCACCGCGGGAGCAGGAAACATGTTGTAAGCCCCTAGGCCCATCTGGAGCGTGCTCATTTGCCTGCCTCATGAAGAGGTATATTGTGTTCATGTTAGCGCCGTACTTCCTCGCTGGAGGGGGGGCGGAACAAAAAGGAAGCGCTGTGGACAAAAATAAAAGCGGCAACTGGCCCTTGGGAGAAAAAAAAAAAAAAAAAAACGGATCATGGCACATCTTGAAGGATAACCGGCCTCTCTGTGCATGGAGGTATTATCCTTCGCAAGGAGGGAGGCGCCAGCAGAGGTGTCCGTGTTGCCTGAGGCTCGCTCCATGCTCCGGGTCCCCATCTTAATGAAAGTGCAGGTTGCGTGGGAGAGTCAAAGGAAGAAAACCCTGAGATCGCTAAGGTGCTGACTGCGCCTGTGGCACCAGCAGCAGGTCTGATCTCTTGTTCTGGACTGTCCACCGATGCCTCTTTAAAAAGAAGCTCTTAATGTAAAATTTTAAAAAAGCCATAACGGTGTAAGACTTCAGTGTTGCACAATGAAGTTCAAGGGCCGAGAACTGGCTTTCAAAGCACGACATTCTGACTTCAGACGATGTTTTTCTGTTAGCCAAATTGCAATTTCCTTATCTGTCTAGAAGTGGGCAAACAACATTTTTATCCCTGGCAGTGACCAAAAAAAAAAAAAAGGCATTGTTTTAAGTGATTAAAATTTGATAATTATAATAGTGATAACATAATTATAATGCGGTTATGATAGTAATAATAAAGCTCCTTTTATTTAAAAAAAGTTTGGGGCCCCGCAGGGTGGCTCAGTGGTCTAAAGCGCCTGCTTGGGAAAGCTTGGGCGGCTTCAGCGACCGCGGTTCGATCCCCAGCACCACATGCTGCGCCAGCCCTGCCCTCAAGGTGGGCTGAGCTGGCCATAAAAATAAGTGAATAAACAAACAAAGGTTCTGAAACGAGAGAAAAAAAAAGAATTTAATAAAAAAAAAAGTTTGCTTTTTACATTTTTATTTTGACTTCTTTCTTATAGTAAAAATGCAGGATAGTCAGTGTTGTCATAATTCCCAAGTTTGAAAAGAAGATCGAAGTGGTAAATAAAGCAGAAGATAGATAACGTGAAAGGGGTGGGGGAGATAGATGTTTTGTAAAATGGAAGCTGGTTAGGCGGAAGGAAGTTGCAAGAGAAAGAGACAAACAAAAGAATTGAGATACCTTATATACAGGTATTGGTTCTGCCAGTGAAAGCAATTATTATGTGCTGGATACATGTACTAACTTAATGAATTGATTAGTTAACTAAAAAATCCCAAATGGTTAGCTGAATTACTAAGAACAAGCTACTGCTTAGCATAACTGTGACTTCAACTAGCTCTTCAATCCCCAAGACTCCCGCTAATCTTACTAAATGCTTTTCCTATGGGCTCTATTAGAAAGTCAATTTAAAAAAGAGTAAGAAATCACTGGTACCCTTTCTGAAGGAGTCATGGGTAACTGCATTGCTCATTGCTGAAGAGCTACTCAACAATACCTTTCCTGATGTTTACACAAGGGGCATCTCATCAAAACCAGCCCCTTCCTTGAAGACGGTTCTTCAGGAGAGAACCACACCGTAGCCCTAATGTGTTTGCTGTGGTGTGCTGTGTTGCTGGTGTTGAACCCAAGGAAGTTTCCCCTGGTAGGATTTTGAGAGGAAAACTTCAGTACCTCATGAATGAATGCCACTTTGGGTGCTCTTCCCATTGGTTGCAGCTTGGGCAGGTAAGCTCTGCAAGCTGCCTTCAGAGGTGAGATGAGTGTCTGGAACCTGTGAACCCACACTGGCAAGATAGCAAAAGCATTAATGCATCCAAATGATGCAATTGGGAACTGAAGCCCCAAGGGGGTAACATGAGTGCAGGATGCTCGTGGTGACCCGCCTGGCAGAACTGGTTTCTGGGCACTCGGTTCAGCTCATGGAAGTATGATCCTTTGATTCTTTTTCTGTTATGTTTTTTTTTTTTTTTAATGACGTTCATAGAGTGTAGCAATAATGTATTGCTTTATTGGACATGAATTACATCATGCAAAAAACTCTTAAGTAAAAATGTCTTGGTTTGCTAGAAGTTCAGAGACATTGGTTTCAAGTATATTTCATTCTGTGTGCTATTTTGTGACTTCAAAGAAGTCATTTTAGTAAAGTTTTGTCACTGTGTTCTGCCTGTAAACCAAATCAGATGACCACCTAACTCACAACAGCAGTGGACCACTAGCACTTAATTGTTCCTGGTGACAATTGTTACAACTTTCTTCCGTTTTCTATCTCACATGCTTGACCTTTTAATACTGTGGAATCCATAGTGCACAAGGAAAACTTCCTCTTTTAAGGATCCTGTTGTATAATTTGAGGGTGAAAAAGAGACAGCAAATATTTAATTGGATGCCATAAAAAAGCACATAATTTGTTCAACCTTTGGAAAGTTGTTGGACAAGAGTTTTCAATCACAGTAAAGTGTTCCTTCTTAGAGTGAAATATATCTCTTATCTGGGACACCATAGTGCAAAGGAACCGGAAAAAGAGTGTGAAGGCATTTAAACCAAACTGGGAGAGCAGGTTAGGACACACTGGAGGATAGGAATTCAGTCAAGAAAAGAACAGCCTTGTGCTTAATGCATTTAAATATAATTGGTTAGTGTAATTCAGTGTGTGTGTGTGTGTGTGTGTGTGTGTGTGTGTGTGTGTGTTTAAATCTGTCTTATTTACTCAAGGATGTATGACATTTTTAATGCTGTGTAATCGTTCTCTCAGTTTCTGGTACGACTTCAATTTGTGGCCAGCCTCAATGGCCTCATTTTATTTGAATGTGCTTTTTGAAAAAGTCCCCACTGGGATGGACTTGTGTCACTCAATCCTGTCTCTGTGACCCATGGCTGATCATACTGAACATTCTTCATTTCTATGCAGTTTAGTCCTAACATTTGGAGAATGTATGAAGAATACCATTTCCTTTTATTCTCAGACCTAAAGGCCAGTGGGAGTCCCAAAGTCTACCCAGTGGTCCTCTAACTGCTGCCTCTCAGAAACAGATCGCTTCCCCCTTTTTTTTGTCAAGCTGCATTTTGGAAATATGTAGATGATTACTTTTAAGTTACTGCACACTATACAAGGATGAATATTGCTGAGATTTAAGTACCACAGTTAGCTTGATGCTGACTTTGCAAACGAATGTTATCCTGTGCACTGTGCTGATTCTGTGTAGAAAATCCAGTTGCTTCTTCCCCCACGTGGCCATGTGAATTCAGGGACACTGGACATTTTGGAAGGAATCCATGGGCACTTAAGTCTATAGGTTGCAAGAGCTGAACCACCTCGGTTTTTTTTTCTTTCCCTCCCACCTACCTGGATGTTTGTCGTTGTCCTGTGGAAGGGAGTTTTCAGGCCTCAGGATCTACCCTAGCAGTGACTCCTGCCAAGCCAGTACTCACCCATTTTTATTCCACTGTTATAAAATTTTCTTCACCGCTTAGTTAGTTAATGTGTTTGGGAAATAAAAAGAATTTCCACCCAGGGTAATGACACAAGGTCTGCGGTTTTCATCCGCTGGTTGTGGATACTCAATTTCACCTTTGCTTTTAAGGGACAAAGAGAAAAGTGTATATTTAAGGATAAATTCAGGAGCCCCAGTCGGTAAGTTCAGGCCTTCCAAATCTGTAAGAGTTGATGTGCAGAGTTGCCTTGCTCTGTTTTCCCCTGTTTTAGAGGAAGCAGAAGGACTGAAAATATATCATGGTTAAGAAAATAAGGCAGAGAGATACAATTAGCAGATGCTAGTCAAGTTTTGGCTGTGTTCTCTTGTTTGCATTAATTTTATTTCTTATACCATAGTAGTCAACAGTTGAGTATAGTAGTACATTATTGGAACAGGGATATCACTTTATTACAGTGGTTGTAGGGTTTACAGTAATATTGTAAAGCTGTTACCCTTGACCCCATGGGTTTGTCGGTCCAAGAGATTTTCATATTTCAGAAGTGCTCCTTGAGAGAGATAGGACTGCATACTTGGGCATGTTCGCCAAGGCCCTGGCTTTTGCATTTCCCCCTAGTTAATGTGGCAGGGTGTAGTGGTGAACCATTCCAGCAAGACAGAACATGGCAGAGTATTTGCTCACTAGGCTTCCTATTAAGGGTAGAAACCTAAGAAAACAGACAGACAAACAAGAGAACAAAGTCAGTATGTCTCTACAAGTCACTAATGATTTTTTGTTTGAATATTTGTTTTTATTCATTTGTTATAGTTTGTTTTATAAAAAAGGTATTTGGTGCAGGGTCTCAGTACACAGCTCTGGACCCCTCCTGTTGCTTTCATCTCATTCTCCCTAGTGCTGGGATTATAGGCATGTGCCACCTCACCCAGTCTTGGTGGTGGGCTGAGTGCCCGCAGGGGTGGGGAGTCATGACATATGGTGCTGAGGATCAAATCCTGGTCCTTGTGCTTGCCTAAACAGGTACTTAGCCCACTAAGCTACCTCACCAGCCATACAGCTCCCTTTAAGATACAGAAGTATACAATCCTTCTATATTTTAAAGCAATAAGAGACATGTAATTATTGTTCTTAAGGTGATGGAGGCTATTACTGATCATTATTTACTGAAGTTTTATTTGTCCTACTATATTTGAGGGAGAAACTGTTAGTGGCTCACTGTAGACTAGTTTGATGTTTAAACATAGTAAACCTACTGACTTTGGTGTGCCTGAGTTAGCTTGAAAGATCTATACTTGCCTGGATTCCCTGGGATTTTAGACTGCCTAAAAGTTCATTAATGTAATGATCTTCTGGTATTCAGAGAAAAAACATTAATTTTATATTTTCTAATTTTCTTTGGAGTCCTTTGATTTATCCTGTCTCCTTGGGAAAATTGAATTTCTCTTATGCAAGATATTCTGACATCCTTGGCTTGATTTTAAGTGCTACTTCAGCATTTTCTCCTGTCCACTCAGTGTAAAGGAAAATGAAGAGAAGAAGGTAGGAAGGGTGGAAGGGAGGAAGAGGAAGAAGAAACAGATAGAAACAGAAAGAAAGATAGTGAGGAGGAGCTAGGAGGAGAGAAAGGAAACCACAAGCGAAAGATAAAATAGAGATACAGACATAGGCTCCCTGGAGAAAGTTGTTTGATTTGACATAATCACGGCTATGTATCTTTCAGATTCCAAAACAATTGTTTTTGTTAACGTACTGGTAAGTATTTCTTTTTCCTGAGCTGTGCATTTGTTTCTTTCTTTAAGCAATGCCTTTTTCTTGCTTTTTTTTAAAAATCATTATTACTTCCATCCTTAGTAGCTTAAAGTGATGAGAGGAAATACAAATCTTACTTAAGACCGCAAGTCTCTTTGCATTGAATAGAGCTCCCATGACGCTAGGAGGACCAGACTCTTTCAGTCCGTGTGTGTGTGTGTGTGTGTGTGAGTTATGGAAGAAGAGGTGGTGGTGGCTGTTCATGGCTTGGACAGTAGTGAAGGAGGGGTACAGTAGGAGTGGGCGACAGTCAAAGGTGGAAGTAACCTGCTGCTGCTTGTGGTGGGCAGCTGTGGGAGGTGCTCATGGTAGCCACATATGGCTGGAGGCCCAGTGCAAACCCAGCTGATGTTGAGGTCTAGGAGCAGGATGTAGCTTTCTGGGCAGAATAATTGAAATCCTGGAAACAGTGACCAGGGCGGTTAGCAAAAGCAAGTGTCAAGGGATCTCTTCTGCCCCTTGTCAGCAACATTGGTGAGACCCCAAGAGGTTTCAAGGAAAAGGGAGGGTGTTGTCCTTGCCATTCCTGGTGGCTTTATTAAAACAAGTCTTGGTTGTCTCGCCTTTAGTGTGCTAAGTATCCTGTTACTGAAGAGCTTCTTCCTGTCATCTTCAGAACCGTGATAAGGGATGACTGCTGTGGTGGCCATGGGACATTATGCAGTATTGATTTTAGAGTCAGTAAAGGAAGATCTCATTATGCTAAACATGACTTGAAAGTCTTTTTGTTTTAATTCTCAGAAAATGAATAACTATCAGGTGTGTGTGTGTGTGTGTGTGTGTGTGTGTGTGTGTGTGTGACAGAGTTAAAGGAAGTATGCAAAGGAAAATATCCATTAAATCGAGGTATATTTTCATATATTTATGTGATATATAAATGACTAAATTTTCCCACAGGGTAAAGTGAGGTTTTCTTTCATCTTTATCAGCAAGCAACCCCAGAGTCAAAAAAAGTGATTAAATTCATTATGGCTAGTAGATGGCAAAACTCACATTGCTGTTAGATTTTAGCATGCATGGGGTGGGGACACAACTCAGCAATCTAAGCACCTACCCGGCAAGTGCAAGGATGAGAGCTCAGTCCTGCTGCCACATGCCAGAGAGGCAGTGCCAGCCCGAGTCCGGGCATGGTGGTGCACACTGCGCATCCCAGCACTGAGGAGGATGACACAGAGCAATCACTAGGGGTCCCCGCTGTGTAATGAGACCTTGTACCAAATAAATAAATCTTTTGAAAGAGAATGCTGTGCTCACAACGAACTCTTTGTATCTAAAACTCTTATTTTCAAAACATACTAAGCAAAGCTACTGTCGATAATTAAGGGGATAGAAAATACACATTTGAAAGAGAATATCCAATTAACAAAACAGAAAACACATGCTGTACTTTTACTGATTCAAATACTATTTTGATTTGCTGCAGCCTTTTGTAAACATATGCAGTATTTTTCAAATGTAAACATCATACAGATTATAGACAACCTTCTGAGTTGACAAACATTATCCTAAAGGAGATCATTTCTGAAGAAAATGGGTTTGCAGCTGGATGAAGGGAGCATGGCCTGGCACAGGTGCAGGGGCTCTGTGCTGGCGAAGGCTGTTGGCTTCAGCGTGCTGCTAGGTGGCTTTGGCATTACTCGTTTAGCTTTCTGGCTTTTCCGTTTTGCCTGGCTACTGCCAGTTCTGCCCTTCCTCTGAGATGTTAAGGGACTTAATAAATAATGTTTACAGCTCAGAGGTTTCTGCTTAGTATCCAGCAGTATGTAGCGGTAGGAAATTCTTTGCAAAGTCTAAAAGTACATGCGTGTGTGTGTGTGTGTGTGTGTGTGTGTGTGTGTGTGTACGTATGCATGCACACTACACTTTGGCAATGATGGAGTATGAGTTTTGTAATTTGGTTGTGACTTTACTTCAAGTTCCATTTCCCTTTTGAGAGACTTGGAATGTTTCACCCTTCTCAGAAATTGTCACTTTTGCACATGTGTGACAACTGGACAGAGTAACTGTCCCGTGGACTTGGCAAGTATACAAAGTCTGGGCAGGAGGAATTATCACCAACTGATGCATAGGTAAGCTATTCTGTTTACTGCAAAGTCCCCAAAATTGAAACCCAACTGTGTTAATACGCAAATCCTTTTCAGGCCCAGGGAAATCAGTTTCGCAATAAGCTGGTTATCCGTTTTAAAGCCTGTGGTACTTTTGTCACAAAAGAATAAATGCACTCCTCTTATTTTGAAACTGCACACTGCCATTTAATAGAAACAAGCCAAAGCTTTCTATAAGTGCCACATCTCAGGAGGCTGCTGCTTCAAGATAAGAGATGAAACCCCGTCCACAGCAGATGTCTGTTGAGTACCTGTTAGGTGCAATTGTTATACAGTGAGGAATATGACGGCATATAAGGTATTTTACATTCATTCAGTTAGTCATCCTATGTGGGAATGTGCTAGCAACTGCTTGTTTCTATTAGTAAACCATGAAAGAGCAAAGTGAGAAGAGCAGGAAACCAGGAGAAAGATCTTTTGCAAAAGAAAAAGAGACTAAGAGTTGAAGGGACGGACAAGAAGAGGAAGGACATGAACGGGGATAAAAAAGAAAGGAATTAGATATAGTTCGTACACGTGCCACCTCTATATGGGAAATACAATTACTGTGTACATCAAACATGGGTCAATTAAAACTTGACAAAGCAATTAAAACTGTGCAGAAAAAGGTACTCTTTTTTGCTCTCACGGTGTTCATGATCTTAGAGTAAGAGATGTAAATAATAGGTTATGGTTAAAAATTCTATGATGGTTTGGTATAGGCGGTTGTATGGATGGCAAGTAATGAACCAACAGTTCCCTGTCTGGCACTCAGGGAAGATCTGTGTAAGATTTCTCTACTGAAAATTGAAGGATGAGGAATAGAGGCTTCTCTATGGCACAGAGGGAAGAGCGATGCTTAGGAAGGGCCTGTGGCCTAAGGATTGTTGTACCAATGTTTCAGGAACTTCAGAACTAAGAAACAGAAAATATGAGGTGAAGGAGAAAAGGCGTGCAGGGGCCAGCATGTACTAGGGGTGTTTTTATATCTCCCTCCACTGCAGTAAAGAGCCACTGGAAGGACCTGAGTATGGCCCTGACGTCACCCAGCTAAGCTGTTAAATGTCCACCCTGATTACTGTGCAGGGAACAGGGTAAGAATGGCTCCAGTGCCTGCCCCCAGCATAGCAAGCAAGGTCACGCAGGCTGCCTTTTGCACTGCAGCAGGTAGAAATGCTACATTTTAAAACAAATACCTTTAAAAGTATATTACTGAGTTGGTGAGAAGTCCTCGGAGACCCAAACTGAAGGGAAAACAGAAATCTAGAAAACAAAAGAAGCCAGCTGATGACCACTGGGGAAGTCTTGCATTCAACCTTAGAGGTGTTTTGACTTGCTAAGTTATTTGAGTATTGTTTAATAAAACTGAGTTCCTACCTTAAAGTGCACCCCAAGACCAATTTCAGTTAAACAAAATGTAAAAAATGTAGAATGTAAAAACAAAATCCCCTACAAGTGATAGTCATAAATGTATGTAAACATTTGCATGACTTTGGAATGAAGAATGCCTTTCTAAATGTATGATTAAAGGGAAGAAAATTTAATATATTTGACGGCATAAGGTTTGGGAAAATTAGTAGAAAATCCAGATATTGTAATTTAGAGGTCAAATGATCAACTGGCAAAGTACAGACAATGGCCAATGTCTGCTGTCATCAGAATATGAGCTCTTGTGTCAGAAAGGAATCTTTCAATATCAAGCATATGGTGGGAAAAATGAGCATAGATTTGAATTTGGCAGCTCAGAAAGTTCCAAAATCAAAAACAAGCTTATTATGCCAACCTGAAGCTCAGTTGCTTGAGCGAGAAAAGAAAAACAACATTGAAATTCCAGTTTTGCTTTCCTGGCTTGGTGAAGATTAACCAGAGTAATGCTGCCTAGCGTGGCTCAGGAGGCAGTGGCCTACTCCAGGAGGGTGCTGTGCTCCAAGTGCAGCTGCTGCATCGTGGTTGTCGGGAGCAGGGGTCCCTGAGATGCCCCCCCTGTAGTCTCTTAGAGAATCTTCCATACATGCATTCTAAGAAAGCCATCAGAGAAAAGCAGCAACATGTATTTGTAGCTGTGCTTTTTGTAAGACTGTTAAAATAGGTAACACCAGAAACTGCTAATATTTTCACTGATAAACAGCAGTTAAATGCATGCCGTATCAGTAAAATAGGACTCTGGAGCCATTTTACAACATAATATGTGTTCATAATTATTAGTGTAGCATTGAGCTTATGATAGATGCTTTTGTGTAAAAAAAAAAAAAAGCAGGCACCATATGGGCTGGGGAGATACCTTGGAGGCTGGAGTACAAGGATCTGGGTTCGATCCCTGTACCACATGCTCTGCAGGCTCTGGAGCCCTAGAGCCACCATCAGGGCCACCCAAACAAGGTGTGGTGGTGCACGCCTGTAATCCCAGTGCTGGGGAGGCTGAGACACGACGATCAGTACGGGTCTGAGCTGCAAAGTGAGACCCTGTACCAAATAAATACATACATAAATACATAAATAAATACATAAATAAATAAAATTTAAAAATAAAGCAATACAGGTACCATAAAATAGAACTAAAATGAAACCTTAGAAAGTGCAGAGCTGTTCAGTTGCTTTGAGAGATGGAGAGTGCCAGCTTGTGCGAGCCAGTCGTTCAGTTTTTAGGTATCTTTGAGTCAGTTGTCACATGTGTAGTTGCCAGAGATGAACTTGGGTGAGAATATTTATGCCATGGAAATCGGTCCTCAGTGGTGCAAATTAGTTCCCCTTTGCTTCTCTGCTGCTGCATTTATGAATAGATAATCATATGTGTACACATTTTTTTTTTTTTTTGTCTTTTAGGGACAGAGTCTCTCTATACAGTTCAGTCTGGCCTTGAACCCACTTTTGCAGCCCAGGCTGGTCTCGAACCTCACACTGGTCCTCCTGCCTCAGCCTCCCAAGTGCTGGGCTTACCGGCGTGTGCCACCATGCCCGGCTTGTGTACACATTGTGTAGCCAACTTTTGGTAGAAAATGCATGCACATGTTAACAGCTCTTATCTTTAGAAAATGGAATCACGTTCAGATTTATTTCCCATTTAAAAATAATTGCTTGTTCTCTAAATATCTATAATCCTATTATACTTATCATTAGAAATTCAGAGTAACTTCATTTTGGGGGGGTAAGGAAAACTAAAGATCTCAACTCTTGGCAAACCAGAGTGCTACACAAGGAGTACTGACAAAGATGCTGTTGTTGGCCCGGCAGGATGGCTCAGCGGTCTAAAGCGCCTGCTTAGGAAAGCTTGGGCGGCTGCAGGGACCGCGGTTTGATCCCTGGCATCACATACTGACCGCAGGGCTGGCCAGCCATAGAAATAAAGAAAGAAACAAAAGTTAAAAAAAAAAAAGATGCTGCTGTTTCAACATTGCCCTTTTTGTTGTAGCTATGAGCTAGTGTTTGAACAACTGCCTATTAAGAAAAGATTTTAATGCTCATTAAATGGCCTCTGCAGATCACTAAGTTAGGCGTTTGGGGAGGGCAAAGTGATGTTCCTCTTCATTTTCTGCATTACAACCGTGCCTGGCATTCGCTAGGTATATAAGGTCAAGAAAATATGCATCAGCTACACAAATACAGGAAGTTGCAACCAAAGAGCACAGTCCTCCTCGACATTTGCTAATGTGGAATTAGTCCCCAAAGTACCTAATTACCACCTAATTTATACGCTCCTCTAAACATTGCCATTAGCTGTGAGCAGGTCTCTTTTTTCATACTTGGTTTTATGCTTTAGAAACACGCAATCATCCCCTCCGAGCATGCTCAGCCAGCTGTCAACGTTTCAATTTCCGCAGGCTTGACGATGCCTGTGTCAAGCCTGTGAAACAAACGACTACCTTTTCCTTCCTCAGTCAGCACTCTTGCATTTCGCCTTGGGAGAAACAGACGTAGTCCTCCTGGGTCGGTGCTGTGTGCCACAGACAGTTCACACGAGTTTATTTTCTATGACCATCCAAGGGGTAAATGACATCGCACAGTGTTTTCCAGTTTAAAAATGTTTGCAGTGTTCAACCCTCAGAACAACATTAGAAAGTTCTGCCCTTTTCCAGATTCACAGATGAGAAAGTCTAGCCATGCAGTGGCTAGATAACTCAGCCAGGGTCATGTAAATATTACAGAAGCCCAGGACTCGAACCTGGGTCTCCCTCTCCAAGCTCGATATTTTTTTCCCTAAATTCTGAGTGTGTTGCAAACAGTCAAAGCAGACATGCTAGCCTTACAGCCTTTGCTGCGAGCTCATTTCAGAGCATTTCCTCTCCCTAGGAAGAAATCCTGGATCCATTGACTGGTCCGCTCTGGCCTTAGCCATAGTCAACCTTCAATGTGCTTCCCATTTCTTTTTCTTTTGGAGGGGCAGGTTGTACACTGGGACTCCAACGAAGGGCCTTGACCTTGCCAGCAAAATGCAACACCACTGTGCTAGGTGGCTGGTCCTCTGCTTTCCCTGCCTGTATAGTTGCTTATTCCAGAAACTTCAAACAAGTAGAGTCATTTTATATATGGCTCATTGTGACTTTTTATTCAGCATATAACTTTTAACTTACTAAACTTTTCATGGCACGTCCACCGAAGAATCATTCCTTGATTACATTTTATTGAGACATAATATTTCTCTTTTTATTTTCTGCATGGACATTTATAATGCTTATAGATTTGGACTCTTATGGATAGCACTCCTGCACAGATGTGAGTGTGTTTTTGAATGAACTTGGGTTTTTATGTCCTTTGGATATATGTCTAGACCTGGAGTTACTGGGTCGTGATAGCCCTCTGTTTAACAGTTGGCAGAACTGTCAAACTGTTCTTGAGAATCTCTGCACCAGTGCAAATGGCTTTCTGAAGAACTGGAAATAACAGGTGAATCTCACGTTATATTTGATACAACAGCTTTGTAGGATAACTGCTAGAGGTATGAGACGCAGCATAGAAAAGAAAAGACAGATTCAGGTTACCTCTGTGTTTGGTTACAGTGTATACTGCTTTAGTGAACCTATGACTATCAAAATCTCCTTTGAATTTTTAATTTCAGTTTCAATGAATATATATAATGAGTGGGATTGCTGGATTGTACAGCAATTCTGGTTTTTTTTGTTTGTTTGTTTGTTTGTTTTTGAGGAAGTTTCCTAGTATTTATCAGAATGGATCAAGGCAGTGTGATACATACATTAAAACTACACATGCTTAAGAAAGGAAATGTCGCCACTCGCAGCAGTACTGAAGAGTCCAGAAGGTATGAGGGGCTAAACGAAAGAAAATCCAGGCGCGTAAGGCAGATACCATGTGCATGAGGATCACATGCAGTAAACATCGAGAGCTCAGACTGGTGGCTCTCAGAGAACAAAGATGAGAAAATCGGGACCAAGTTGGTAGGAGCTCCTGTGAAGTTCTGTTGTTAACAGGACTGTATTGTGTACTTACAACATTGCCGAGAGGGTAGTTCTTAGACAACGTGTTCTGCCTGTGTACTAACAATAAAATGATGGCAATACAGGTAGAGGAGATCTTGAGAGATGGCTTATGGCAGAGGCCGTCGTGGCTTTCTGGCTATATGCTACTCATACTCAAATTCATCAAGGTGTACACACCAAGTAGGTACAGGCTTTGTAGACCTGAATACAGTGGGGAGAAGAGTAGGAAAAGGTGATGGTGGCGAACTCAGAGAACTTTGTAGGTCTCAGGCTCTTACTGTTTGATCCAGCAGACGAGGAGCTAAGCATTTCCTTTTTGCTAGGCAACAAGATTAAATCTCGGTACTAAGGGGGAGGGTCAGAAAATATTCTGGGTCACAACGCGGTGTGCGTCCTTCTCAATTCTCGCTATATAACGCAGAGGAAAAAATAATGAACTTCAGTTATATCCTAGTTTCATATGATTCTTCTCATCCTTAACTGTCAAATGAACATGATAATATCTTTTATACCTATGTGAGAGTTCGCCAATGAGATGTTAAGAAAAATTTCTGTAGCTGCAAAAGGAAAGCAGAGGTGACCTAGAATGTGTTTAGAAACCAACATCACATATTCCGCTGACAGGTACCCAGGTACCACAGGTGCTCAGTGTCAGATTAGGATTGAAGATTTTGAAGTTGAGATACTGATTGTCCACGTGGACTCACGTTTCTAAGTGTGGTTAACTTTGGATCACAAACTTTAAATATAAATTTGCTCACCAATTTTCTAAGGGCTCAAAGGCAGGTACAAGGATCATCTTCAGACCTATTTTCTTGAAAACGAAATTCTGGTCCTTCTGGGGTTCTCTGCCACTTACTCTGATTTTGATGATTCTAAATCTGCTGTCTTGTAGTATTTTTCAGTTGTGCTTTTTAAAATATACTTGCAAAAGCAAGAAAAGTTATTCATTTATTCAGTAGTGATGGCCTGAAGCCCCTGGCAAGCATAGGATACAGTGGTGAGCAAAACAGGTTTTGTTCCTTTCTGTAGAACTTTCAATCTCCTGAGTTTTTTTTTTTTTTGGGGGGGGGGGTCTACATGTCTCTTGTCTCTGTTATTTATCATGGTTCATGAATGGCCCCATTACTATGTTTTATTGAAAAGCGAAGTGCAAACAGGAGATCATGTTTCATCTCTAAAAGTACAGAGGAAATAGCACAAGGAATTTAAAAGATCCTTGTACCACGGATCAGCCCTGGCTAGTTCGCTAGGTGACCTGGCATAGGCTAATTAACCTGTCTCAATTTGTTTTTCCTCATCGGTTAAAATGATTCAGTTCCTTCTGACTAGCATGCTCAGAATCCGTAACAGAGGTATGTTTGAGGTGAGGAATCCGGGACTCACATCGCCTTACTTTTTCTTAGCTCACGTCTTAGCATTTTAGCTCATTTTATGTGGTTCTGTCCACTCTGACACCCTATAAGTCACAGTGTCGGGCCACAGGGCTTTGCTGGAGTGGCTTCCTAAGTGGTGGTTTCTCCTTCCTTGTCACTCCACACAGTACACTACACACCAACCACTCTTGCGTAGTTATAATGCCAGGTCCAATTGCGGGCCTTCTAATGAAAATCCTTCAAACCTCTCCTGCTGTCCTAAGGGTTAGCTTCCAGGTCCTTGTAGTAGCCCGTATGATCCTGCTGGTCTCATCCCATCTGTTGCTTCCATCTCTTTATATTCCATTCCCTTTCTTGTTACTCACAGCGATGCTTCTTAGAATTATTCCCTGTATTTACTTACACAATTTCTGCTCCACTCTAAACTCTTCTGTCTTTTCCTCTCTGTGTTACCTTCATCCTTCCGTTGGTAGCACTTGCCTCAAAAGCCTTAGGAGAGATCCTCTCTATCAAAATATGGCAGTTCAGGACAAGAAAAATCCCATCTTACCTACTTCTTTATATTATGGTGTGCTTCTTTTTTAATTTTTATTTTTTGGCATCCTTCCTGACAACTATGTTATTTATTGCATAATAATTTACTTAGTACAGGGTGCTATCTTCTCTAGAAAGTTACAGACAGTTTTGTTCATCTGTGTACATTTCGGCACCAACAAGAAGGCTTTTACCTTTGTGGGTGCTTGGGAAATCCTGAGCGAATGGAGGAGTGGATATAATAAGTGACAGAAATTGCCTTCTTTATATCATCCATGTGGTTCCTCTGTGTGGGAGAACCAAGTTCAGATAATAAACACACATGCTAGAAGGTGAAAAGTTTCACAGGACATGGCCAGAGAAACTGTTGTAATGGTTTCTGAGCGAATGACATTACTTCAGCGGAGAGCATGTAGCTATATCTGCGTTCAGCTGAAGCTTCAAACAATTAGTGTGAGTTAGATGCTTGAAAAGAACCATTTCCAAGCATGCGTGATCAAATAACTGCTGCCTCCCCATTGTTACAAGCAAAGCCGCACCCCTAAGCGAGAAGCAAGACTTGTCACTTTGGGATTTAATTTTTATTCTGTGATTCATCCTTCTTTTTATCTTTTGCAGTATTTTTGCACATGGTCTCTAAACTTGAAAAAATGCATATAAACAGACAAAACTGCCACAGCTCATGTGTAGAAAAGTTCCAAGACCTCCCTAAAATTTATTGCATGCATCCACTGTGAAGTCCAACTGCCCAAGCCATCTCTAGCATTCCCTGATTTGATTTCTGTATCTGCATCTCTGCCTGTTCCAGAAACTCCGATGAATGGAATCATTCAGCCTCGGCTTCTTTTGCCTACCACCATGCATTTAAGGTTCATTTATATTGCCGTGGGTAGCAGACATTCGTTCCTTGTTGCTGAGTAGTATTTAGCCCTATGGCTTTTTTGTCTTCTGTGATTTGTTTTGTCAGTCCATAGTATAAGGACTTCTCTCTTTTTTGGCAAGTACTATGAAGATTCTTAAAAAGCATCTATGTAGAGCTTTCTTGGAAAGCAAATTTCCATTTCTCTTGGGTAAATATCTAGGACTGATACCCCTAAGTTATATAGCAAGGAAATCTTTAACTTCATAGAAACTGCCCAGCTGTTCTCCAAAGGTATTTTGTGCCATTACACATTCACGTCTTCTGTGAATGATGGTTCTGCCTTCTGCCCGGCTCATCAGCACTTGGGATTTTCCATTTTTTAAATTTTACTCCTTCTTATAATTAGGTAATAGTATTTTACATTGATTTTTTTTTTTTAATTTACGTTTATGTAATGTCTAGTAGCTTGGGGGCATCTCTTCTTATGATAAAGTATCTGCTGAAACATTTGCTCTTAAAATTATTTGAGTATTAAATTTTGGGATTCGTTACATATTCTGGATATAAATTCTTTATCAGAGAGGTGACTTGGAAGTGTTTTGTTCGTATCCACAGCTTACAATGGTTAATCTCTAATTTTCTATTCATTGTGAAACACATGTTTCTGTTTATTTCTAAAGTCCTGCCCGCATGATCATCGTTGGATCCACTGCTATGTTTATCTCCATTTAAGAGGCTTTCAGACTTGTGGGGTTTCTGTGGGCCCCCTCAGCTGCTGAAGGGGTCCAAAAATGAAAAGAGACAACTTGCTATGAAAAGCCTTTAGGTATTTGGAAAGGGCGTCTAGACATTCATGCATCTGAAACCTACAGGGAACTGTGTTCCTCTGAGGAGTGCCTACACAGTGCTACACAGCCCAGCACTGTCACTTACTGAGATTTCTGGCTGTCACAATACCTTGACATCAGATTTCATGACTGAGGAGCACTGAGGCGTCTAGGTAATTAGGTCTCTTGAGCTGCAGGGTGGTGATTGCCCAGGCTAGAGCCTCGTGGGTCAGGACTGATGGTGAGGAGCAGTAGAGGGTGCGAGAGAGAGGAACCAGCCCCAAGGCAGTCTTCCTCCATTGGATGACCCACTGCCTTGCCAGCTCTGGAGCACACGAACCATCTTAGAAGTCAGTAGCCCCACGCCCTTCCTCCTCTGCCGGGGTTGTCATCATTGTCTCTTGGTTTCACTTGTGGTTTATAGAAGGAAACACAGGGATAACAAGTGGGATAAAGTCATCACAGTGTTTACAGGTGTGAATGTGGAAGATGCCCAGGTGCTCCACCACAAGGGACAGGGCACAAGCTCCTTTCCCAATCGTTGTACATCTCTGCCCATGGTCATTGCTGTGTACTACTTCATTCTTCAAGTACCATCCCTGGTGCTCCGTTGCTCCCCACATAGTTCCTGCCCTAGATGACACCAGCCTAACATGTTGGCCACGGTCCACTAAGTTGTCCCATGGCCTATAATCCAACCCGTGATGGGCGGAGGGCCTGGACTTCTTCCGTGTCTCTCAGCACACATTTTGTTCATTTTCCATTAGGAAATCAAATGTTAATTCCTTCTGTGAAACACCCTGGTGCCCACCCCTTTCGCAATCAGAATTAACAGCTCCATCTGCGCTGTTAGGACACGCGGTATCTGATCTCTTTTCAACCTTGGCTTCCCGGTACTTTGCATTGGGATTGCTTACCTTTCTTTTCTTTCCATACAGTGAGATCTTTAAGAGCAGAAACTAGCCTTCTCATAACTTTACTGCCATTGTGAACTGTCGAATGTGGTAGGTTCTCACTGAAAGCCTACTGATTGAAGGACATGGAATAACCCACAGTTCACCTTGCTCTGTGAACCAGACAGGAGAGGTGTCTGAGTGCCTGGGAGTTGTAAGTAGAGGTGACAGAGGGATCTGATGTGTTCTAAGCAAAGGCAGTGCCGTCTCCCTATTGGTTGTGATTTTTCTCTCCTGTCTAGAACAGGGAGAGGGCGATTTGATTTTGAGTAATAAGAAACCAGACTTTAATTGTCAACCTTAAATGCCTTCCATTGTTCTGTTTGAGGTGCTTTTCTACCAGCATGAAAGGTTCTCCTTGCAGACAGTGGATGGAGGAGCTGAGTCATGCCTGGCTCGACTTAATAAGACAGAGGCTGCTCATGCCTGAGGGAGCTGCCTCTGAGGACACGCTGACATTTCTGATTCCCCCGCTTTTTAAAGGTGGGCGTTGCAGAGGAAAGTTGAGCCTGAGTGGAGCTTTGGCGTCCTCTGGATGCAGGCCCGTCTCAGGACACTTTCTAAGTCAGACAGAAGGGAGCAGCCCAGCACTTTCCAGCTGTGGCACGCACTCTCTGATGCTGACACCACTAATCAAGGGTTCCGTGTACTTCCAGAAAGAGTCAGAGTCATGCTGCTCACTTTGTCCATCCCCCGCCCCTACCTTTTTCTCTGAAAACTTGTCTCAATCTTACACTTTCAGGATTGAGACTGAAAAATGCTCTTGATGCTAAGATTGATTGGAAACATCATATTATGAAACACAGGATGGGCTGGAGATCATCTGGCTTCACTGTTCTACATTTATAGGAGAGAAATCCCTGAGCTCTGGAGGAGGCCAGTTACTCGGCCACTGTCAGCGCTGGAGTTTAGAGTCTGGAAAGGGGCAGATATCTGCTGGAATCTCTGTCTTCTTCTGGCTGTGTAATGGTACAGACAGCTAAATCCCACGTTCCTCATTTCTTAAAGTGATACAGTAATGAAACTGCGTGAAAGATTTGTTGTGAGACTGGAGGTGATAATATAGGTAAAATCTGGAAATCACTCAGGATTTAAGCAGTGATGGCAGTTATTATAATAATATTGATCAGACTAGCTGGCAGAATTTAGACAAGAATGAAGACTAGCAATCTTATTGTTCTCCTGAGAGAATGCTATGAGATATGTCTTAGTTACTGTTCTCTCTTTGCTGGGACAAATACCTGACACCCAAAATGAAGGAAGGAAAGGATTATTTAGCTCACAGTTATTGGAGGTTCCAGTCCACACTCAGCTGGCACCAAGGCAGAAAGGCACATGGCAGAAAGCAGCAGTTCAGGGCAGTGGAACAGCAACAATAAAACAGGTCAATCATAGCGACAGAGGGAACTGAGCAACCAGAGCAACAGAGAACAACAGAGAGAGAGTCTGTTTCTCTTTCTCTCTTTTAATACACTCAGGCTATTGCTTGAGGCTGGCAAAGGTCCACACACCCATAATCCCAGCAGTACGGAGATCCATAATCCTAGCAGTACTAAGGCACGTAATCCCAGTGGATCATGAGTTAGTCTCAAACTCTAGAAGTCCCTGCCGCATGACTGCATAAGGTTTTGGGGGACCAACTAGATACAAGCCATAACAAGGTATAACTCAGGAACTATATTCAGTGATAAGAAACTATAAAGAGCTTTGTCTGAAGATGAATCCAAAGAAAAAAATCAGACTGCTTGCTATCACACAGAAGGGACAAGCATGACTTGAAAAGCTTGTTACCATAAAGAATCGAAGGGAGTGGTGTATGGGGGGGGATAGGAGTGTTATAAAAGATCTGCAGGGGCCCAGCGGAATGGCTCAGTGGTCTAAAGCGCCTGCTTGGGAAAGCTTGGGCGGCTTCAGGGACCGCGGTTCGATCTCTGGCACCACATGCTGCACCAGCCCTGCCCTCGGGGCGGGCTGAGCTGGCCATAAAAATGAGTGAATAAACAAACAAAGGTTGTGAAACAAGAAAATAAATAAATAAAATTAAATAAATAAAAATAAAAGATCTGCAAATCAGAAGCGGAGGAGCTGAGTGTGACCTGAGTGGCACAAAAATGCAGTGGTGGAATTCTTCTGTAATCAGTGGCTCGAGACTCTTTGCAAACTCCTGGCGAAGGAAGAACATTCACTCGTGTGATCTAAGAATCCCACGAGCCTGGAACTATACTCAAGACTATGGATCGCTGTGGCTTCTGCTAACGATTATGGATTTGCAGTCGTTGGTGGACCGCACAATTCCCGACATGACAACTGAGAGGAAGAGAGGCTTATTTTGGCTCGCAGTCTGCAGAGGTTTTCAGTCTGGAGTTGGCTGGCTCTGGAGCGGGACGGTACGGCAGGCGCAAGAGCACATCTGCTGGTGGCATGATGGCGGAGTAGCCTCAGAGAGCGTCCATAGAGGAGGTGGGGACGGGGACAGGGGAGACCAATTGCTTCGGGCCACACCAACATGGATTCTGTCCTTGCAACCAGATCCCGCCTCCGGCCAAGTTGGCTGCACACCTCTGGAATTCAGTCATCTTGCAAAAGCTATGCTATGAGCTCATGAGTCGCTTGGGAGACTTCTGGATTGGAACTGAAATACCAGGGACCTGTGTAGACTGTCAGTTTTTCCACAAGCACTAGGAAACCTGAATTCCCTGAATTCAGGGACTAGAGGCAGTGCCATCATCTTAGGATATATACCTGGAGAATGTCACACACACACACACACACACACACACAGACCCATACACATACCACGCTGCCATTGTTGTACAGTAAGGCTCCTCAAAGCCCCTTTCCTAGGACTGCAGACCCTTTCCCTGATTTAGTGCTTAGTTTTATAATTTCAGCATTTCTACCTTCTGCTAATTAATTTTCTTCTTCCTTCCGAGAATGTTACTGAGATAGCCAGTCATGAGTGTAAATGAAGAAGTCATGGGTGTGTTATAGGAAAAAGAAACCAATAGAAAGGCTTATGTCAGAAACTGCAAATTTGATCTTTTGGGAGTTATTTCTTTTATTTCATATGAAAAGTGCCATCTCCTGTTTTGCTTCCTTTGTTTTAAGAGCTGTAGATTTCAGAGAAGTGGGTTTTGTAGTTGGTGCTTCCTCTTCCGCAAGAAATACACAAGAAATACATATCCTCAACCTTAAGAGTGTAGAGCATCGAGAAGCTGAGGGTAAATAAATGTAGCTTTTACGAATTTAGCCTCTCACTTACCTGAAGGCAATAGACCAGTGTAAGTGCAGTGTAAACTGTCTTTTGTGTTTGTATTTAGACATAGAAGCAATAGGTGTGATACAAAGCAC
>PVJA010036446.1:8108-21164 GCA_004027025.1 Myocastor coypus
GCAACCATGGCCAGACTCCATCGCTGGCTTAGCATGCTCAAGAGTGGGGACAGAGCGGCAGGCGGGGCCAGGAACGGAACCCTGGCCCCTGCGCTTCCCTAACAAGCGCTTAATCCGCTGAGCTATACTGTTGGCCCTGAATTTGTGAATCTGAATTGCTCATCTTTTCTCAACCTAGGCTGTCTGCAGCAGATAGAAGAATCTAGTACATATGAAACAATTTAATAAAACCAAGGTAAACATGAATGCCAATCCTAATCAAAAAATGATAGCTTAGAATACATTTTTTTCATACCACACCTGTCTGCTGCTCTATGTAGGCCACAAGCCCCAATTGAGAATTACGTATTTTTGTCGCTATGAAAGTAGGGGACAAATTAGTAGAGATTATAAGTTCATTGTTAACTGGGAAATAACTGGGAATCATTTCTATTCCTACTGTGACTTTTTAGAGATTATTTCTGTTCTCTGTGCAGCCTGTGTGCAGTGACCATTTGTTGGTTCAATAACTATGTCTATGATAAAATTGCCTGGTACTCCTTCTTTGTTGTTGAGACAAAATTTTTCTCTGCAGTGCAGGCTGTCCTCAGGTTACTGGTTGTCCAAGCTGGCCTCAAGCTCACAGTGGATTCTCCTGCCTCTCGCCTCCTGTGTGCTGGTATTACAGCCCTGTGTCACCACACCCAGCCTGATACTACTTTTAGGCCCTTCTGTTTTTCTGCGTTAGTTATAGACTTAGTCCTTTTTATCAAATGTTATTCAGTAATAAAAGTATCTAATATGCTGTTTTATCATTTATAAAGTATCTTTACATATATTCATCAATACATCATTTATTCTGTGAAAGGTGTTGCTGGAATCATTTTTAGAAACAAATTATGATTTTAAAGAAGTTAAGTGGTATGTTTACATACATACATTTAGAGACTGAAATCTATCTTTTGATTTATTTTTTAGGCCCTTCACAGACACATTCTGCCAGATTGAGTCATGTAAAAACTGTACAATTAATGATTAAAGCACATAATAAATTTTTAATAATTCAGAGTATAACAAATTTTATTTCAATAAAATTTACGGCAAAAAGGGGCTGGGGAGATAGCTCCGTGGCATAAGTGCCTGCCTGGCAAGTGCAAGGTTGTGAGTTCAAACCCTGGTCCTGAAAAAAAAAAATTTAGGGCAAAACTGAAAAATTTAAAAAATGGATCAGTCATATCTTATGACATGAAAAATTACCATCATAGGCAAGAATTAAACCACATTACACAAGCATATTACACAGCTAAGAAAATTAATGCTATATTAGGACTGTTTTAGTATATGTGCTATAAATGGTGAAGAAAGCTATATCTATATGTAACATTTTTATCTATTACATGAGCATGATATTTCATCAAAGATTGATGTCAACATGACATATTTTGAGAAGAAATGACTAATTTCTCCCTTTTAAATACTTTTCAGATATTTCAGTCAAAGGAAGAAAGAAATAGTTCTCCTAAGATGGAATCTGTGATTTGGGAATGTGGTTGATCAACTTGATATGTTGGCCAAATGTGCCCTTTGTAATAAAATGAAGAGACAAGATGATGTCATTTTTCCATATTGTGAAACCAAAAACAAATGCCTTTTGTGAGACCAAGCTAACAAACCTCTGATGGTGCAGAGTATCTATCTGTTTGAAGAACTTAACAGTGAATCACAGAAGCACTTCCAAGCCAAGTCTTGCAGTTGTATGTTGACCAAACATACATTGAGTAGGCCTGGTCATCCAGATCTCGGAAGAATGGCTCTAAGTTGGATCATCTTTTATCTTTGGCTCTTGACTGTGTTTGTGGGGCATATAGGTGGGCACAGTTTATTTTCTTGTGAACCTATTACCTTGAGGATGTGCCAAGATTTGCCTTATAATACTACCTTCATGCCTAATCTTCTGAATCATTATGACCAACAGACAGCAGCTTTAGCAATGGAGGTAAGATCTAATCTATCCTTTGATTTATCTTTAAAAAATGACTCTTACGTTGCCTGTCATTATGTTGTTTTCAACTATATGCTATACATTAAACATTTTACATATTTTGATTCATGTTCTAAGAGGTTGAGGGATTTGTTTGGAAAATTCTACTCTTGTTTTTTTTAGACATTCTAAATTTGAAACATTAGTGGGGGCTGGGGAGATAGCTCAGTAGAATAAGCACTTGGCCAGCAAACGCAAGAACCCGAGTTCAATCCCTAGTTCTGGAAAAAAAAAAAACAATTTGAAACACTAGAATATGGGAGGTAAAAACCATTTACAAATTTTAAATTATTCCAGTTATAATAATTACTTGGCTAGCAAAAAACTTTAGATAAAAGAGCAGAATCTAACATGCAGTTTAGTCATAAAATACTAAATATGATGAGATTATTTGAAGCAACATATTTGAATTTTCTTAAAATGGTTTCTTGGTCATTACTGTATTCATAACGTAAGCATAACTAAAGCATTCAAAAAGTTTTTATTTTCTGGATTATTTGTTTTTGACCTCTGAGAATTTTATGAAAGTTTGTGTCTTTGCATTTTTCTGATGGTAATTCCTCAGATCCTTGTTAATAATTTTACTTTAGAAACTATGACAAATTAATGAATGTAGTGAATAATACGTTTAAAAATGTATACATGCGTGTCTATAGTGGTTTTAGAATTCAGGACAAGAATATATTTAACAAATAAATGGAGAGAACAGCAAACAGTGATGGCAAAGAGCATGAGCTTTGGAGATGAACAAGCTGGATTTGAACTCTAGCTCCAGCACTTTGTAGCAATATTACTTTGACCAAGTTATATGAATTTCTTGATATATATTTTTGCTTATAAAATAAGGATAAGACTGGGCATGCTGGCATGTGCCTAAAATCCCAGGGCTTGGGAGGCTGAAAACAGGAGGATCACTATGAATCCGGTTGGTGTAGTAAGACCCTGTAGACCTAGGCTAAATACATAAAAAATAAAATAAAATAAAATAAGGATGATAATAACAGGCTTTTGTGTGCAAAATGAAAATAAAGTAATTGGCACATAGGAAGTACTATATAAGTGATAGAGTTATGATTTATCCATATTTTGTCAATGAGGTTATATAATAAAACATAGAGAGTTTTTTTTTTTTTCCTTGAGACAGGACCTTGCTGTGCAGTTCAGGTTGACCTTCAGGTCATTGTGTAATTGAGGCTGGCCTCACACTGTGGCAATCCTTCTACCTCAGCCTCTTGAATGCTGGGATGACAGGCATGCAACACCACCACTTATATAGTGTTTTCAATAACTGGAAACCTATGTGTTTTGGAATTCTTAATTTTTAAAATTATTGGTGGGCCAGCCAGATAGCTCAGCAAACTAAGGTGCCTGCTTAGGAAGGCATGGGGACTGGGGTTTGAGCCCCAACATGTCATGTTGGCCTCTCCCTGGGGCTCACTGAGACAGTGATTGAGACTGGGCACGGTGGCACATGCCTGTAATCCCAGTGCTAGGGAGGCTGAAAACAGGATTACAATGAGTCTAATCTGTGCAGTGAGACTCTGTACTAAATACATTTAAAAAAATAAAAATTTAATTTTATGTATTTGGTACAGGGTCTTGCAATTCAGCTTGTACTCGTAGTGATTTCCTTGTTTTGGCCATTCTAGCGCTGAAATTATAGGTGTGTGTCACCATGCTTGGTCTTGGTGGCCAGCTTGGTGCATCTGGGGAGAGGACAGCATAGCATGTGATACCAGGGATCAAACCCAGGCCCTTGTGCTTGCCTATGCAGGTGCTTAGACTGCTGAGCTATCTGTGTGGCCCAGAATTCTTTGTTTTATAGTACAACTCAAATGTTAATTACTTCTAAGTACACTAGCATACATAACATAAATCTGTCCCAAATTTTTCTGGGAAAATTTGTAGAAATATTACTCATTGGGAGACTGGGCATGGTGGCAAACGCCTGTAATCCCAGCTCTTGGGAGGCTGTCAAAACAGTATCACTATGAGTCTGATCTAGTAGTGAGACGCTGAACACCCTGTAAGCTCTTCCCTAAAATACAAAATAATAATAGTAGTAGTAGTAGTAGTAGTAGTAGTAATATTAATAATAGAAATATTACTCGTAGGTTTTGAAATCTGAGTGGTGTTCTGTTATCCTTCCACATAACAAATATTTGAAGATGCTATGGTTGAACAAAACATTGTTCCTCTTCACAAGATCCAACTAGTGAAAAGAGATTTAGTGCGGACTGTCAGTTTAGGATATCTGACAAGAGGAATTGTATGACTGCATTTAAGTTGGTTTCAGTCATAGTGACCTTGGTAGGCTTTGCTATGCATTAGAGTTAGTAATTTTCTCAATAAAAATATAATTAGAAATGCCCTTATTTCTGTTGTCAGTGTAAGTTATAACTGCTTTGGAAAGCAAATCGGCTAATAACAAATCATTAAGGTGTTTTATTGTTTTGGGGTCAACTTTTAGTTCTGCCATGTAGTAGCTTTAAAAATAAGACCTCGAACAAGTGACTTAATATAGTTGAATCTTATTTTATTAAATTGTTTAAAAAGAATTATATTGAAAATGTTGGAAGGACATTATGATTAAATGAGAAATTTTGTAAAGTAGGCAGTACATACCAATAGGTGATATGTAAATGTTAATTCTATTCCAGATTTTGTTTTACATTATCCAGAAAGAATGACTAGAAAGAGAATGCATTGCTCCAAATCAGCTTCATAGGACATTCATAATAATGGCTTGGAAGATTTTTCTATCCTCTTCTCAGATGTGCCCAAATAGTCTAGATAGTTCATTGACAGTGTGGGCTTGTCTGTAGAATTTCAGACTTTTTAGGGAGAGCCTATAAGTGGGAAATAAAATAGTTTCTCAGACAAGCTGCTAATGATTTGAATTGGATATAGTTGTTTATTTCATGGTTGACGTAGCAGGACAGTGGTATCACTGAAGGAATACTAAGACAGTGTGAGAGCATAAAGTTTATGTACTAGCAAAGGACATAGGGCCTGAATGGATAGCACATTGTGCTCAAAGCTGCTAATCACTTCTCTACCTCCATCCCTCCACTGATCCAAGAATTCTGCATGTGTACACTAGTGCTTGCTTACCTGGAACAATTAGAGCAAATAGTCTGTCACATTCTTGAGAGTTCACTGTGAGAGTAGATGAACTGATATAGCATTTCCTAAGTATAGCATTTGTGGGCTTATGACTTAGATGACATAGGGTCTACTGCTCTACTTTTGCTTGGTCAAAATAGATCAGGATCTGAGTTATTTTTAATTTTATTATTTACATTTAATAAAATCAATGTTCTCACATTTTGTATGGTGTGTTTCTGGTCTACATTTTATGTTAAAATTGGGTCATATTAAAATAATGAGATAAATGTCAGTCTATTAAGTAGGAAAACAAAATAAGGTGCTTGCCTAATAAATAAAGTTCTTTGTATCCTTGCCTTCCAAAATATACACAGCTATATGTATACATACACAAATTTTTTTTATTACTTTTAATAAGAAATAACAATGTGACAGTTTCAAAACATGTTAGTAGTACATTTCCAAAATTTGGTACAATGCATATTGTTGTCCTCCTATTAGTTATACAGAGCACAGATACACAGATTTTTTAAGTTCATAATGTAATGCTTCCCCTTTACCCATCTGTGGATTTTGATAGGATGGAAATTTCCTAATTTCTGGCTCTTTCAAGCCATTTTGAGCTGTCCCTACTGAGTAAATGATTGGGAACTATCCATCATGGAGTAATAATTAACAAATTGTCAGTGATTCTCTTTTTAAAGTAACTCTTTACTGAGCCACTCACCAGATATTTGTAACTGTAGAGCTAATAAGAGAGATATGAGCAGGCTTTTCCTTTGTACTGAATAATTAAACCAAATTGGATAGGAAGGGAACATGCTAACGGAGGAAGCACTAGAATAGGGCTGGAGAGAAGACCCGAATTCTTCCATTCACTAGTTTTGTGACTTACGAGTTTAGTTTTTTTTTTTTTAAGAAATGACACTTTTGTCTCTTTTGCAGGGTTATTGTTAAGGTTAAAAGAGATAAATGACACATATTAAAGAACTTTAAGAAGTTAAAAGTGCTGTGTGAATTCTTTGTTGTTTTTCACCCTGTTATTTTGAGTTATTGTATGGAAGGGCAATCTTTAATTTCTTTAGGCTGTTGATTGCTTATCTCTTTTTAAAAGATAACTGGGCCTTTATATCATAATTACAGGAAAAATTCCTGGGATGGTTTGTGTTTGCCTCTATTTTCTGCCTCTTTTTTTGTCATTATCATTAAAGATTTATTATTAAAAGTTTTCTAGTAGTGGGAGCATAGAAAATTGGAAGAAACAAAGCCTAGAAGTCTGAATATCCTTGCTATTTATCTATCCATCTATCTGTCTTGTCTATCTACCTACCTATCTACCTACCTATCTATGCAAACATGCATATATGCACATAATTTTTAGTAGATGTGATAATTATAATTATACATATTTATGTAATACAAGTGAGAGTTCAATAAGCATATGCATACAATGTGTAATGATCAAATCAGTGTAATTAGTGTGTTTGTCACCTTGGACAATTTGCACTTTATGTTGGAAACATTCAATATGTTCTCTTTTGAAATAGCTCTATCTGGGCCAGGGAACATAGCTCGGTGGTGTAAACACCTGCCTGGCAAGTGCAAGGATTCAGATTCAGTCCCCAGTTCTGTATGCCATACTGGCCACCAAAACCAGGCAAGGCTGTAATCTCAGTGCTGGGGAGGCTAGAAGAGGAGACTTGCTACAAGGCCAAGCTGCATAACGAGACCCCATACAAAATAAGCAAACAGTTCAAATAGTTCTATCCATCTGCATCCCTCCAACCAGTATCCATTTTCTCTGCATCACCTCTAGCCCCCACCTTTTTCATGCTCTGGTAGCCACTTTCTTTGGTATCTTACTGTGCATATTGAACCAGTTATCTAACTTCAAATTTTATTTTATTGAAAAACTTCACTATTTGAAATTTTCCCTAAAAATTAGTGTCTTTGAAAATATATCAACAGGCTTGAAGATTTAGCTCAATGGCATAGCACCTGCTTGGCAGGCAGGAAGTCCTGAGTTTAATTTCAGTGTGTGCATATGTGTGTGTGCACGCACATGTGTGTGTGTGTGTGTGTGTGTGTACACACACACCCTATGAAAATATATGAACAGAGTACCTCAGTTACATTCTCATTATCATAAAATATCCAGTGAGCATTCATGTTTCCCACCTTTTTTTGCGTTTGCCTTTTCAAATTAAGGTCCATACTTTATACTTAGTTATTAAGTTCCTTAAATTTCTTTTAACTTTCTAAAGATTTCTTTGCCTTTCCCTTTGTTTTTTCTTTTAATATGCTTGTCCTGTAGTTTACCATAGCCTATATTTTTCTTATTGCATTCCTGTGGTGATAATTACCATGGTCCTCGATCTCCTTTATCTTTTGTTAACATGTAGTGAACATAGAGGCTTACTTAGTTTCAGGTTTTTTTTTTAATTTTTGGAAGAATATTTTATAGATTATGTGATTACTTCTACCAGAGCCATATAATGTTAGCAGTCATTGATCATGCCCTAGGTAAGTTTTATTGGTAGTTTGAAATTGTGCAATTCATTCTTCCATTTTTCTGCTAGCATACTTTATGGAAACTTCTTCATTAACTATTGAATGACTTTCATGCACAAATTACATAAAGATAAGAAAATTCTCTGGGCATAGTGATGCATACTTGAGGCAGGAGCATCAAAAGTTTAAGCCCAACCTGGGCAATTTAATGAGACCCTGTCTTAAAATAATAATTTTTTTTAAATTAATTCATTCTTTATTTTTTATTTATTATTTTTTAAAGAATTATTTTATTTTATTTTTATTTATTTTTTTCTTGTTTCAGAACTTTTGTTTATTTATTATTATGGCTGGCTCAGCCTGCCCTGAGGGCAGGGCTGGCGCAGCATGTGGTGCCGGGGATTGAACCGCGGTCCCTGCAGCCACCCAAGCTTTCCTAAGCAGGCGCTTTAGACCACTGAGCCATCCTGCCAGGCCCAAAAATAATAAATTTTTAAAAAAGAGCTGGTAGTATAGTTTAGTGGTAGAGTGCTTGCCTGGCATGCATGAGGCTCTGGGTTTGAGCCAGCACAGCATTAAAAAATGGAGGAGGAGAAAGAATGGGAGGGAAAGTGAGAACAGGAGGAGGGAGGGGGAAAAACAAAAGGTAGGAAAAATACTTGTCTTTTTTATTAGTTTTTGGAGTAATGAATTGATTACCAAACATCACAGGTGACCAGTGAATTTTTTTTAAATATAGTTGGGAACACATAGTTATTTTTCATGTGAGATGAGCACTGTGCTACCTTATAACAAATTTTACATCATGATAGGAAAACCTACTCCTTAAGCCTATAAAATAGAAAAGGATAAATTTGGATTATTTGTCATATTTTTAATCTTCCACAGTTGTGATTCTTACTTAGGCTCAGGTTGGTCCACCTGGAGTGTGGGAACCCCCCCCACATAGTGACTTCTTAGTGTATTTGCTACCACCGTAGTGACCTTCAACACTTAAGCATGTCTCTTACACTGCTTCCTCCTGAACTGAAGAGCCGTTTTGGGGCTGAGGGGAGTGGACAGGATGACAGTTCACGCCCATGTAGAAGTTAGTGCCAGGTGTCTCAGCTAGGACTGAAGATTATCAGGAGTGACAGCTTGCATCCCATCGGAGACAGAAGAAACCTAAAAAGTGATCTGTGGAACAGTACGCTCACCACTGCATGTGCCAGTGGAAATTCATCTTTACTCCAGTCTGTGTAAAAAAATTAAAAAAGCAAAAGAGAACAAAAGAAGAAAAAAACCAAAACAAAATCGAAAGACCCAAAGAGAAGTCACCTTGGATGCTGTAGCCCTGGGCATACCCCAGGGCACAGCCTGTAGCAAAACCTGCTGTGGTGGGGATCATATGGGCAAAAAGACCACATGGCCCGGGTGCGGCAGCAGGTGAGCCCAAGGTGGATGGCAGGCCCGCCACTGGAGTCTGGGCCACTGGGGCTGATTGTGGTGCTGGCTCAGGCTTAACCTGCATCTGACAGACCCACCTGGGGTTTCTGGGTGGCACAGCATGCCATACTGAGGGGCATGCCCAGGTCCTTGTTCTTGCCAGGCAGGCACTTAAGATTGCCAAACTGTCTCTAAAGCTTGTTGTTGTTGTTGTTTCCGGTCTTTTTTTTTTTTTTTTTTTTTTGATATAGACATTTTCATTAGAGAGCCAGGAAATATTTTTTTGTTTTGTTTTGCAGACAGGGTTTCGCTATGTAGTTTGCAGTTTACAGTTCAGCCTCATAATGGTTCTCCTGTCAGCCTTCCCAGCACTGGGATTACTGACGTGTGCCACATACCCAGTTCTGTGGCTAGCACAACATGTGGTATGCGGACTGAATTTAGGACCTTATGCTTGTCAGAGCTATCTCCTTAGCCCAGAAATACTTAAAAAAAAAAAAAAAGGGGGGGGGCCTTTTGGACTGGTGGTTCATATCCATCAGTTTGCTCAACTTTAGCTCTAGTCTCATTGACAGTAGCCTTTACAGAGCTGCTGCTTTCACCATGAAGCTCCATCAGTTTTCCCAATTCAAACTTGGGCTTCTCCAGCATTTTTACTTTTCTGACAAAGACATCATGAAGAGGGTAGATAGACTGGCGAGCCTTTTCTGTGTCTTTCCCATTGCTGTCTGGAATCAGTTTATTGACCACTTCCTTCAAATCATTTGTCTGCACCTCTCGGGTCATGATTTCCATCATGTACCGGATCTGACGAACCTGTTGATGCCGAGTAAAGCCAACACAGAACAGGGGAAGCAGGTAATCATTGGTGTAGTCTTGACATCACCATGAGCTTTGATCATGGTCTGCCATTTTTGACCATTTTGTCGCAGGTAAGGTCCATGCCATGGAAGTTAGGCAGTTTTTGTTCTGAACATCTTCAGTAATTAGCTTGAATTTTCTAAAGGCAACCTCATCATTCTGCAGATCAGCAAGGCTCACTTCAAACACATGACCTTTGAGCCCATCAAATGCAATTTTGGTTCCTTGAGTTCTGGTGACAAGTGTTTTTCCAGTATTTCTTATGTTGAACATAGCCGGTGCCTTTGCATCATACCAGCCTTTTTTTTTTTGGTGGAACCAGGGTTCAAACTCACAACCTTGCGCTTGCTAGCTAGGCACTTGTGCCACAGAGCTATCTCCCCAGCCCCATATCAGTCTTTTTTAGAAAAAGGATCAACTGCTTTCTTCTTGGCTCCTTTTTCGCTGCCTTTTGTAAGGCAGTTGTTCTTGCCTACTGCCGTGGTGCTGCTCAGAGAGCTAAAAGGACTTTTTTTGTTTTAAAGAGAAAGTTCAGGGCCTATGTGTTAGCTCAGTGGGTTAAGCACCTGCCTAGGCAAGTACAGGGACTGAAACTCGATCCCGGCATGACACACCACACCAGTCCCACCACCATGGCGGGCTGAGCCAGCCACAGTGTCAGGGCATAGTGATGCATGCCTGTAGTCCCAGTGCGGGTGAGGCTGAAAACAAGAGGATCACCAGGAGTCCAAATACTTAAAAAAAAAGCATGAGAGCAAGTCCACTTAATTATAAAATGTGGGGGTTTTACTTAACATCATTGAAGTTATTTTTGTTTTTCCTTATACTAAAACTTTAGCATACATATGTATTATGTAATTTTAAAATAAGAATTGTAATATTATTACTAACAATATTATTACTGAGAGCAGTTGAAAATTTCTTTCTGCTGTTTTTTGTCTCTTAAGTATACATCTCACCAGGGATTGTATTTGAAAGTCATTTCTGCCAGTTCTTTCTACTAAACTCATTTGTTTATATTTCCATTAAAATGATAAATTTTTAAAAATTTTACATAATCTGTAGCTACATAGTTTTGTTTTCTCATTTTCAGTACTGAGGACTTAACCCAGGGCCTTTGCACTGAGCTATATCCCACTGCTTTATATTTTTTATTTTGAGGTAGGGCCTTGCCATATCACTAAGTTTCCTAAGCTGGACTTGAACTTGTGATCCTCCTGTCTCAGCCTTCCAAAGTGTTGGGATTACAGTTGTGTGTTATCACACCTAGCTTCTATGTATTCTTTCACCTTGTTTTTAATATAGTATCATGTTATGATAGGATGGACTTTTTTTTTCACCTTGGTTTTTCACTTAACAGTGTGTCTGGGATATCCTGTATTTATAGATATTCTACATTATTTTTATTTATTTATTTATTTATTTGAGGAACCTGGGATGAACTCAGAATCCTGTGCTTGCCAGGCAAGTACTTATTCTATTAAGCTATCTCCCTGGTCCTTCTACATTACTTTTTTAAAAATTCTAGTAAAATATACTCTATATAATGGGGCTGAGGAGGTGGCTCAGTGGTGTAAGTGCCTGCCTGGCAAGCACAAGGACCTGGGTTTGATCCCCCATTTCACTTGACATAAAGGCCCCAGAACCCTGGGTGCACTGTGCTGGCCACCGAAACCAGGTGTGATGGTGCACACCTGTAATCCAAGCACTGAGAGGCTCATACAGGAAGATTGCTATGAGTCTGAGCTGCATAGTGAGACCCTGTACCAAATTAATTAATTAACTTTTTTACCAAATTAATTAATTTTTTTTTTTTTTTTTTTTTTTTGTCTTTTTGAGACAGGGAGTCACTATGCAGTTCAGGCTGGCCTTGAGCTCACTTTTGTAGCTTAGACTATTCTCGAACTCATTGATCCTCCTGCCTCAGCCTCCCAAGTGCTGGGATTATAGGTGTACCCTACCACGCCCAGCTAGTAAGTGTTTTTTAATATAAAAATATTCTCTACATAAAATTTACAATTTTATCTTGAGAACATTTCCACCTTCTATCAAAATTAAAATTCTATGAAAACATGAACCAGCACTTCTCTTCACAAATGCACAGCAACCATTATTTTACTTTCTCTGTTATGAATTTGAATCCTTTAGTGACTTATATAATTAGGATCTGACAGTGTTTGTCCTTTTGTGACTGCTGCTTTTCTCTTAGCATGTGTTCAGGTATCATCCATGTTGTACCGTGTAAAGGAATTTCTCTCCTTTTTAAGACTGATTCCATTGTATATAAGGTAACAGTTTTCATTTTATCTCTTTATCCCTCAATGGACACTTGGTTTCCATCCACCTTTATTTTTATTTTTTTAACTTTCTGCAAAGCTTTATTCCAGAGGGGCTCAGTCCTTCTTAATAGCTGCCTTCCTCATGGCAGACAGCACCTTGCTCAGCTCTTCACGCTTCCTCTTGGCATGGATGTGCATCCCCACCTTTTTCTTATTGAACTTGAGGGCACATTTGTCCTTGGAGACCTTGTGCAGCCCATAGGGGGTGAAGCTGCATACTTCCCAGATCATGTACCACACGAACTTGGTGTGTTTGGTGAGGCGTCCGCAACAGTGGCTGTGCCTTGGTTTGCTCACATTCTTGGTCACCTTGTAACCCTTGTTAAGGCCTGCGGCCGTGAGATAACATAGGACCATGGCTACTGTTCTTCAGTGGTGCTGTGGTGGAAGCTCTGTCCACCCTTTTTTTGCTCCTGTATTTAGGACAGAGTTTACAGGGTCTACAGGATCTCACTACATATATTGGACTCAGAGTGATTTTCTTGTTTTCAGCCTTCCAAGTGCTTCGATTACAAATGTGTACCACAGTGCCCATGTCTTCTGTCCACCTTCTGTCTCATTTAAACAATACTGCTGCAAACCTGGATGTGCAGTCCCTCTGAATTTACTTCTGTTTTTTTGTCTATAGTGTATCCCTAGAAGTTAAATTAGTAGACCATACAAAAATTCTCATTCTTTGTGGGGCAAAAACCTAGGAGCTCTACTACAGAACTACACCCCAGCCCATACATAGTGCTGTAAAGATACCAAAATTAATAAAGAAACTTTATTTCTAAAAAATAAAATAAAAAT
>PVJA010036447.1:8395-21189 GCA_004027025.1 Myocastor coypus
CTGAAGTTGCACATCCCCACCTACTTTTACTCCTTGCCACATTCACCTATGTTGTCCCCGGCGACAGGGTTTCATCTACTGAAAGAGTACTTCAAATAACGGATGGTAGGGGGCCCAGCAGGATGGCTCAGTGGTCTAAAGCGCTTGCTTAGGAAAGCTTGGGCGGCTGCAGGGACCACGGTTCGATCACTTGCACCACGTGCTTGAGCCAGCCCTGCCCTTAGAGCAGGCTGAGCCGGCCATAAAAATAAACAAACAAACAAAAGTTCTGAAACAAGAAAAAAATGAAATAAAATAATTATTTAAAACAATATCGGAGGGTAGTCTATTGTGTACATACACTACTCTTTCTTTTTAGTATTTATTTATTTATTTATTTTTGAGACAGGGTCTCACTATGCAGTTCAGGCTGGCCTTGAGCTCACTTTGGTAGCCCAGGCTGGTCTCGAACTTGCACCGATTCTCCTGCCTCAGCCTCCCGAGTGCTGGGATTACAGGTGTGTACCCTTAAGGCCTGGTGAGTATAGTTAGTAAAGGCTTTAGTATGTATTATACAATCCTCTCTCTGGACAAGATCTAGTAGATCATGGTAAAAGGAATCTAAAATGAACTCAGAGTATTTGTTATAGATTTTACCAGTATGATTACCTAGGTTTTGGTGTCTTTGGGGAAAAATCAGATGGCATTAGACATTCTAACAGCAACACGGGGGAATACTTACGAAATTGTAAAATTTATAGGGCATGTGTGCATTCCTGATTTTTCTGCTAATATCATATATATATATATATATATATATATATATATATATATATATATGTATTACGGTTGGCTCAGCCTGCCCTGGGCATGGGGCTGGCAGCAGCATGTTGTGATGGGGATTGAACCGCAGTCTGTGCGGTTGCCTAAGCTTGCCTAAGTGCTTTAGATTGCTGAACCATCTTGCCGGCCCTTTCTGCTAGTATCTTAATAGCTATTCAAGATATTAAATGATAAATCAATGATATGTCAGCCTCTAAAATTCCCTGGACCTTACTCTTATTTTCTTTTTTTTTTCTCTTTTTTGAGACAGGGTCTTGCTGTACAGTTCAGGCTGGCCTTGAGCTCAGTTTTGTAGCCCAGGCTGGTCTCGAACTCTCACCGATCCTCCCGCCTCAGCCTCCCGAGTGCTGGGATTACAGGTGTGCGCCACCACGCCCGGCTCTTATTTTCTTTAAAAAAGTCATTACTAAGCCTGGCATGGTGGCGCATGCCTGTAATCCCAGCACTTGGGAAGCTGAGGCAGGAGGATCGCTGCAAGTTCGAGACCAGCCTGGGCTACAAAAGTGAGCTCAAGGCCAGCCTGAACTGTACAGCGAGACCCTGTCTCAAACAGACAAAAAAATCATAGAAAGTGTCCACAGGAAGGTTCCATCCAGGCCCACCCAAGAGTGCCTGGCCCTGAGGTTCCCATCTGAGTTTCTGCCTGCATCTTATTTCACTTCTTAATTTTCTTTCTGTTGTTGTTGTTTTAATTACAGGGTCTACCGGGTCTCACTACACAGATCAGACTCAGTGATTCTCCTGTTTTCTACCTCCCAAGTGCTGGCATTATAGGCACCACCACCACACCCAGTTTCAGTCATCCATCTCCACCCACCCTGGGGCAGGGGCAGGCCCAGCATGGCACCCGGGGGATTGAACTTTAGTCCCTAGGTCCCTTTATCTACATAAGCAGGTGTTTTAATCCACTGAGCTATCTGACTGGCCCTCCTGTTTACTTTTCTGGAAACTCTTATCTCATATGCAAGAGACAATAATACTTAAAATAACATATAAGTGAGGGTGTTTATGTGTCAGGCAAAAAATAACATAGTTTATTTATTTATTTATTTATTTTATTTATTTATTTTTTTTTTTGGCTTTTTGAGACAGGGTCTCACTGTGCAGTTCAGGCTGGCTTTGAGCTCACTTTTGTAGTCCAGCCTGGTCTCGAACTCGCAGCGATCCTCCTGCCTCAGCCTCCCAAGTGCTGGGATTACAGGCCTGAGCCACCACGCCCGGCTAACATAGTTTAAAATTTTATTTCCTGTCTTTAAAAACATATATGGAAAACATTACTTAACCCAAAGTTTCCTTAGTATATACCTTAATATACTTTTGTGGTAGTCCATTTTGCATTCTGTTCTGAGCATAAGTTGAGAAACAAAAAAAGCTTGAAAATAAGCAGTAACTTTGATAAGGAAATTAGGAGTTAAAAGGGGGATACATAGAAGGCAAAAATATGGGAACCATCATCGGACTTAGGCCCCACTTAACAAAGTGACACTGAACAGCATATTTAAGTGACATTTGCATCGAGAATGCTAAACAGCAGAGATTTAAACTGATAAATGTCTTACAGCTGCTTTAACTTGGCTGTCCTAGGCAAGGCTCTTGTGGAAGGTGTTTCCCATTGGATGTGCTTGGTTTTATCCCGTTTGGGGATTGCTCTAGCTAGAGTCAAAGCTCCAGAGGTTGACGATAGTTTCCACCAGGACCTCTCTCAACACAGACAATTTGAAAACAAGCTCCAGGATGTAACAGTCCTGCCAGGTGCTAGCTGGGGTGCGGCTTGGGCAAGTGCACGCTTGTTCTTCCTTCTCTGAGCACTTCTGGAAGAGTGCCATCGGCGTTCAGGAACAGCTCAGTGAAGTTCTAGAGCAGTTTCTCTGTATTAACTTCCAGGTGGATACCAAAAGAGCAAGAAGTGAAAGTTTTCTTGTATTCTGGCCTTAACCCCTGCCTCTTCTAATTCACCCTCCCTGCAATCAACAAATGCAGGGCAATTCCATCAGAAGAAGCATAGAAGCCTGCTGGGGTTTGTGTGCAGTTGTCCTCCCACAGCCTCCTGTGGTCACGGGCAGACTTCTAGAGGTTGAGATTAATTCATGATCAAAGGCTGGGACTGTGCGTGTGAGCGCTGCTGGGATTATGGGTGTGAATGCACTATAAGGAATGGAGAGAGGCTTGCTCTCCGCCTCTGCTGCTGTCCCTGTCCCTCCCTTTCTGCTCTTGCTGCTTTGCTATTTTCCACCACCATAAACTGCTGCCCTCCGCTGTGCCGCTCTGCCTTGGAGCCAGCCGAATATGGACTGAAACGTCCACAAACTGTGAGCTAAATAAACCTCTCCTGCCTTCATTTTTGGTGTGGGATATTTTGTTCCAGCAACAAAAGAAAAGTAACTGAGGCAAAATTCCCAGGAAGGAATAATGGCATCTTCCTGAGTTTAAGGCTCACACTCAAAATAAAACACCCCGCCACCCCCCCACCTTCCCCCACCGCCCGTGGCTGGCTCTTCTGCTCTACCACAAAGGGCGTATGAAAAAGTCATCACACGAAAATGTCTCAACTTTCTTCACATAGCAAGTTAATGCCTTTTGAAGTGAACCTATTGTATCAGGGAGAAGAGTTTATTTCATCTGAAATTATTCAATGTAAATACCAGCACTGTGAAGGATGCTGGGTATCCTGTGTGCACAAGAGTGAATCAAAATACTGGGCGTGGAGGCGCACGCCTGTAATCCTAGCACTCGGGAGGCTGAGGCAGGAGGATTGGTGCGAGTTCGAGACCAGCCTGGGCTACAAAAGTGAGCTCAGGACCGGCCTCAACTGCATAGCGAGACCCTGTCTCAAAAAGGCAAAAAAAAAAAAAAAAAAGAATGAATCAAATTAATGTAATGCCTGCCCTCACGGAAGCTTGCCACCATGCAGGAAGGACAGACACTGAGTGCCCCTTAGCTAGTATGATAAAAGGGGTCAAAGGAAAGGAAATAATACTAATATACAATGCAGGGAGCATGAACTTCACAAGAAACAGAAAAAGCATCTTGTAAGAAGTGATGTTTGCGCGGCAAATTAAAGGGTGAGTAAAACTTGACTAGGTACAGCTGTGGTCTCCAGGAAAAAGGAGCTGCACTTGTTTAGGCAAGTGTAGGCAAGCGCAGGGACTGCAGTTTGCTCCCCAGCGACACATGCTGTGCCGGCCACATTCCCACGGCTGGCCAGAGTCTGGGCCACAGTGGAGCACGACTGTAGTCCCAGGCCTGCAGAGGCTGAACACAGGAGGATCACCATGAGTCTGAGCTGCATAGGGAGACCCTGTAACAACTAAATACATTTAAAAAAAAAAAAAGAAGTACATGAAGATAAGAAGGCCAAGGAGCTGTGAAGCTGGATTGAGCCGCCGACCGTGGGTGCTCAAGTTGCTTCAGAAGATCACAGCTGCCGGAGTGCAGCAAAGCATAAAGAGTCAAACACTCGGCAGGCAAGATGGCGGCCTAGCGGTTTAACGAAGAGCACATCAGATGACTGTGATTGCAAAGTAGAGCTTGCTTTGACATCTGATGGCAGGACTATCGCATGCTACCACCCTTCTGTGGGTATTCCATAGGAGCACCCAAGACCTCTGCCTCAACCAGATCCTGACCATAATATTGAAGAAACACATGATCAAGTGCTGAAAGCCAGATTAGAAGAAAATGAAAGTGAATTCCTTGAGCAAGGACCCATGATAGAACAACTTAGCAAAATGTTCTTTACTACGAAGCATCGTTGGTATCCTCATGGGGAGTACCACAGATGCCGTATGAAACTGAATCCTCCAAAAGACAGATGATGTTGAGACTCACGGGAAAATTAAAGAGATATGTTATCCTGTGCTTCATTTGCCACTGGAAGAAATACACTAATGCTGTGTGGTAATAGTCAAATAATAAAATGTCTTTTCACATACTAAAAAAAAAAAAAAAAAAGAATCAAACACTCAAGGGACAGATGCGCTGGAATGACAGCGGTGGACGAACTGGCCATCACAATGGAGGGCCAAGTATGAGCCGCCAGTGAAAAGGCTCTTTGTGGGAGAAGGGGGACTGCTGGGTGACACACCCTCACCCCTCTGCTTCCTCCTAGAGGCTTCAGAGGGCCGTGTCGCACCTTCAGAGCCTCCTGAGGAGGGGGGGAGTTGGTTCCTGAGAACACTGAGCGTTTGAGGATTTGGAGAGTTTGTTAACAGCGCAGTGAAATTTCAGATAGTCTGGGAGTGGCTTGTGAGAACCGAGACATGGGCTAGCAGCACAGTCAAGATTTCCAGAGAAATGTGTGCACGCTGGGAGAATGACACGGGCAGGACCAAATGAGCCAGGCTTGCATTTTAGTCAAATCACTTCAGGGCTGTCTGAAGACTTTCTTGAGGGAAGTCAAGGGTGCAGGAAGGGAGATCATTTAGGAGGCTGTTATGTGATCATAACAAGAAGTCTCAAGGGTCTGACACTGAATAGTAATAAACAATATTATTCATATCTGATTGGATGTCATCAGTGAAAGAAGAGATAGTTTACAATGACTCTCAAGTTTCCATCCTGAGTAACACGACAGATGACAGTCAAAGTCGAGCAAAATCAAATGCAGGAGCAGATACAATCATACTTGGACATGTGTCAAGAACTAAAGACCTGGCTTGATTTTCCACGGGCATTTTCCTCTTTCCATGGTAATAGGGCAGTTGACTTTATCATGTCCATTTCCGTCTTGTTTTGAGGGTCTCACTACTGACTCATAGTGATTCTCCTGTTTGTACCTCCCAAGGGCTGGGATTATAGACGCACACCACCACGCCCAGTATCGCCTGCTCAGCATGCTCGAGAGCGGGACCTGCACGGCATGAGGGGCCAGGAACTGAACCCCGGCCCCTGTGCTTCCTCTAAGCAAGCGCTAAATCTGCTGAGCTATACCGCTGGCCCTTAGCCCAGTTGACTTTAATTGGGTGTGTGACCAGCTAAAATAAAGATAACCTTCTGACTTTCCTCTATAGCTAGATGTAGCCAAATAGCTGAGTTCTTTTTTATTTTGATATATTTAGTATAGGGTCTCACTATGCAGATCAGACTCGGAGTGATCCTCCTGCTTTCAGCCTCCCAAATGCTGCGATTACAGGCGTGCGCCACCACATCCAGTCTCAGTCCCTGTCTCAGTGTGCCCCAGGGGTGGGGCTGGCACAGCATGCCTGGGATCAAACTTTGGGCCCTGCCGGGCATGGTGGCACACGCCTGTAATCCCAGCACTCGGGAGGCTGAGGCAGGAGGATCGGTGCGGGTTCGAGATCAGCCTGGGCTACAAAAGTGAGCTCAAGGCCAGCCTCAACTGCATAAGGAGACCATCTCAAAAATACACACACACACACACACACACACACACACAACAAAACAAAAAACAAACAAACAAAACCCTGAGCCCTGTTCCACCTAAGCAGGTGCTTTAATCACCTGAGCTCTCTGGCCAGCCCAGATAGCTATGCTCTGACTAAAGATACATGCCATAAATTGTTTGCAATTTCCAGAAAGTATGCATAAAATAAAGGATGTTTTCTTCCTCTCTTTTTCTTTCTGGAGGATGGATATAATAATGACAGTTATTTTTAATTACCATGAAAACTAAAAATCAAAGTGGAAAGGAAATTTGTTCTTCTTATGGCCACTGTCATTTTGTAGCTTTCTTTAATAGTTGAACTTAATCCTAACAAACATAAGACATGTTAAGTTAATGTTTGTGGAACATTGGAGAAGGATCTCTAGTTGAATACTGATATGAAACTGGGTAAGGTCGGAGGATCCTCAAGATCAGAGACCAGAAGTGTAAGTCATTCCCCAAAATCAAGTGCACAGGACTTTTGTCCCAAAAGCTTTCACCCAAAAGCTTGAAAAACTTGAGATTAAAAAATATTTGTGTACACAGATATTCACATCTAAATCATAAGAGAATGTAGGGACCAAAGGATTCTATTTTTAAGACTACTTTTGTGTATGTATGTGTGGTTGAGAGCAGGGCTGACGTGACATGTGGTGCTGAGGGTCACACCACAGTCCCTGAGCTTGCCAAAGCTTACCTAAGCAGGCGCTTTAGACCACTGAGCTATCTTGTAGGCCAAAACTACTTTTTGAAATAAAACATTTACAAAGATTTTCACTGTTTAGTCTTTCTAAGGCACTTGGACCACATGAGAACTATTTCTAAAACCAGATGAGGACAACTGTGATGTATCAGACACAGCATATTGGATATAATGGACAGTAAATATTTAGGAAAAATGATTTGTATGTAATGTAAGTTTACATGGAACATAAGTATGAGAAATTGTATATGAGACACAATTCCTCCTAGACCTAAAAATGAATGCTAACATATTTGAGAAAAAATGCATGCAGTGTCATTATACTTACCAAGTCATTAATTCTATTGTTGAAAATATTTTATAAGTGTCCTGAGAAATTAAGGTCTATGCGAATGGTATCTGTGAATCTTGACTCCCCCTAACCCCCATGGACCCCACAGAATCATTTCAAATAAAAGATATGCACAGTAAGCCTCTCATGTTTCCAAGTTAAAAGAGCTAGAAACAGTGCCAAGTGGTACTGCATTTTCCTCAGAAAATTTCAATCAGTAAACCAGCTCCTATGTGTCTGATTTCTGGGATTTTTATCATGAGTTTGTGAAGCCAGACTAGCTGGGCTCTTCCCCTACACCACAAATTAGACTGCCTCACCTTGGCGCCCTCGGAATCTCTTTCAGTTTGGTGCGTGTGTAGAGGAGGACGGCTGCCTGAGAGGGGGGCATTCGGACCAAAGTCACGCACTTTTCTGTCTTGGCCTCCAGGGATTAACTCAGATATTTAGCTCTGGGGCAATTTCCTCAGTCCCGTTTGTCTCTTCCATTCGTGTTGACCAACATTTCCACTGTCGTCTTTGACGTTTGGAATCCTTACATTTCTAAGTGGGGAAAGGAAGGTATGGCTAAATGGAGAATTTTCCATGAAGGAATTTTCCTTTGCACCATGAAACTTGCTGTTGGGAAGAGTATAGTACAGAAAGTAATCAGATGCATACAAGATCATGTGAGTTGTTAAGGATTATTTGGTTGTTGGGGGTTGTCTAGGATACCTAGTTGTTTTCCACCCACCCACACAGCCTCTTTGCTCCTACTAAAGCTTTTGGAGTCTGCTGGGCTTCTTAAGGCTCTTTCTACTCAATTCCTATGAGCTCATCATATCGTTAAAAATTAAAGTTCTTTAGCATAATTTAATAGTATTAGCAAGATCTGTGACCGTATCCAAGGACATGAATTTGTTTGTTGTAACAACTGCCTGAGCAGTCCAAAAGTCTCTATAAGAAAAGCAGGAAACAGGCCATGTCAAATTTTCAGTAGTTTTATTGAAAAATGCCTCTTCTGTTTCAGAAATAAATAATATAAGGCAGTGAAATTCACAATCTGCAGTTAAAATATAAAAGCAGCAATTCTATGTTCATAGTCTTGCAAACATTTTCCAACTGCTCTTGATAACTAAGAAACATTATGTTCTGAGGTGGGGGGTTCATACTAAATATACAGCACAAACATGCAATTCCATCTCTGCAGAATGCTCTGCAATTTGACATGAATGTTAGTGTGTCTAACAAGGTGATTTAAGGAGCTACGGAATCGTATTCAGTGGATACAACAACTTCAGCTACATGGTTTTAGGTCTGTGATTGTCCGTGGAGATGCATGGGGAGGCGTGGAGGCCCTGAAGCGTAGCAGGAGAGGGACCGGGAAGCTCAGAAGTGGCTACCGCCACTTCTCTCCCGTGTGATTTTAGGAGGGAATGAGCTGGAGCCGTGGAGTAACTCACTGCCGATAGCTACTGGGAAGGCTACTCTGTTCTCCGGACGTGCGCAGCGGGGCTGGGTCGCAGGACCCAATGTGTAACCCAAGGGCTTCGCTGAAGCTACCCCGCGGGGCACCTTCTCTAGTGAGCTGCGCACTGGGCATGCGTGCAGGGAGGCTGCGGCAGGGACTTCCGCCGGGCTGTGCGCTGTGAGCTGGGATCCTGCAGACGCCGCGCGCTCCGCTGTCCCATAGGCACCCGTGGGTGAAGCGTTACAGAACGCTGGCACACTGCTCTCTCGACCCAAACGCGACCCCGACCTCCCTGCCGCGCTCAGGCCCACCCGGGACCCAGGCGCGGCTCCGCGGGCTCATCGCCGCCGTAGTCTTCCTCGTAGTCCGTGGTCCGTTCGGGCTCCGCCGGCGGGATGAAGGGCTGGCGCTCGGGCAGGTAGCCCTCGGGCACGAACGGCTCTGTGCGACCAACAGCAGGGTTACGGCATGGTGGCATGGTCGGCATGAAGGGGACAGGGCCCAGCCCCAGCCCCACCCCCAGGAGGCCACCTGGCTCAACCCAAGACCACAGACACGTGATGGTCCTCTGGTCCTGCCCCCTTGCAGAGGGAGCTCGGTGATGAAACGTCACCTTTTAAAGAAACCCTCAAAGAGGCAGCTCTAAGTACAATCATTGCACAAATACCTGGGAAGGGTCAGAAACTGGGCTGAAGGCCCCAGTAGAGAGCCCGGTGCTCACACATGCCCGCTGGCCAAAGAACAATTTGGAAAGAGGAACAAGAGGAGGAGGAGGAGGAGGAGGAGGAAGAGGAAGAGGAGGAAAAAGAGGAGGAGGAGGAGCTTTATTGGCTCTGGGAACTGAAGTTTGAGGTGGGAAGCAACTGTCACCAGGCCACATACAGTACATGACATTTCCTGTGGCCTCCCTCTCAGACAGAGTCACCGCTAGGGGGTAAAGGACACCAGGGACTACAGCAAAAAAGGGGGAGGGGCAGCTTTAAACTTCTGTTTGACAATTGCAGTTAGAAAACCCAAATCAGAGTACACACATGAAATACGAAGCAAGAAAACCGAAGGTTGCCCACAGCACACGGCTCACAAGCAAGAGCAGCAGGAGGAGGCGGTGCGGCCGGTGTTATCCAGCCCGGAGCTCGCAGCCGGCAGCTTTTATGCAGAAGCTTTGGAGAACTGGTAAGTAATTTTAGCGGACAGGATCACGTGTGAACTATGTAAAAGCCACATTAGTTTATTGTTACAGAAGACACCTCTTTTCAATCAGGTTAATTGCTTTCCTTAAAATGGCATCGTCTCTATTGGTTAGTAGTTTTATTATGCACCTCTTTCACAAGGGAAGCTCTTCATGGCTTTGTGTTTGAACTTTAAAAAAAATATATAAGTGCTTTCTGCATGACTACTGAAATGCATCAGACTGACATCACTGGTTTTGTCTCATTCAAGTTAGTACGGAGTCTCCACCCTCCTGCATGATGTCGACCCAGCTCGTTAACCATATCTGTGGTGAGATTTCCGGACAGACTCATTTTCTAATAAGCACGTGCGCAAAACATCTCAGAAACAGGATTTTCATGTATTCAAACTGTAAGCAGCACTGGCGACTTAGAAAATTTGTTAGCCGGAACCTGAAACAGGTCAAAGATGATAGTTTTTAAAAGTTGAATTACTATGCAATATATATATATACACACATCCATCTATGTATGTAATGGTTAAAGTAGATACATATATATCCATATATTTACATTCGTTCACACATGCCATGAGGCACTGCTAATTGAAATTGCCTTTGTAAAGAACTGAGTTGTAATTTTGTACATGTTTTATTATGGTTTTTGGTCACTGGCATATAAATATATAGATATACAGGTATTTAGGTATTTAGCTCCTCATGCACTACTTGCTAATAGCAAACCGTATCAGACAGCAGTATCATTTTTTAACTCGGCAAGATGCTTAAGGATGCACTAATGCAAAGTGCCATCTACCACAGCTTTGCTGACTGCCAGCCCCGCGCTGTCTCTCTGGTCGTCATATCCCCCCAAGTCAGGCCAGGAGATTTCTGCCTAATAGAATTTCATTGAAAATCCCTGAGAAAGAATTAAGTCCCAAATTTTGTTAAGTATTAATTCCATGGACTATAAATTTTTTCATTTGCCTGCACTGTGTATTAGTTTATCTACTTTGCACATTCTCTAATGGTTTTTGACAAATCCCTGTTCATTTTGGATAAAAAAAAAAAAAAAGGGTAATTGGTAACATACCTTCAACCCTCAGGAAAAATAAGAGATTTATGATGTGATTCGATAAATGTAGAAGTACAGGAAGAGAAAATACTGTAATTACTTAAATTCTACCAACAAAATAGTGTAAACAAAATACAAAACTGAGTTGACATCTTCCAGAAATCCTGCATTTAATCTTCCTACTTGTCCATAAAGGCTCTCCAGCTGGCTTTGGGTTTCTATGGTGACAGTAACGTACCTGGGTAGCCTTGCCCGTTGTATGGTATGCTGGCACACTGGGATGAGTCACAGTATCCAGGAGGACCTGGGGGTCCTCGGATACCTGAGTTTCCAGGACGACCAGGTGGCCCAGGAGGACCTCTTGAGCCCGTGGACCCTGGTGGCCCTGTTCTGGATTCTCCTTGAGGACCTGGTGTGGAGTTAAAACAATTTCCCCCTGGTTATTAAATACCCTTCACGAGGCAGTCAGCGCCACGTTCAGTGGCACAACGCCATAGCACGACTTGATAACTCACAACGGTACGAGAAAAAACTGTCCTATGGGGACATTTCCAATAGGAGTGAGAATATGGTGGCGCTTCTTCACCAGTGATGCTTCAAGACTTAATGTCAGAAATCTACTTTAACAACCTACGAAGGGAGCATAGGGTGAGTGGGCCAAACACGTAAAGGAGTTTGATTTGTTCCCTGGGAACAGACATGGGAGGAGTTGGAAAGCTCAGCTCCCATGGGACCATGACAAGTCACGTGGCTGTCTGTCCCCATCTCCAGACTGTGTCTGCACCAAGGGATGCGCAGCTATGATTGACGTGAATGTAAAGATGTAACCGTTGGACCAACCTTGGTTAGAAGGGCTTTCTCAGGCCTTATAATAAAGATAAAAAATTGTTTTCAACCTAACAAAGCACATAAAACATGGATAACGGTTACTTCTTTACAAAATACTATAAAAGCCATAATGGAAATACTGCAATGTGTTAAGACTTTTAATATAGTTTTCAGCTTACTACTCCCATGCTAATATCTATTAGGAGAAATGAGGTATGTATCCATCCTTGAAGCCTACCAAACCTTGTAGAAATACTCTAAAAGCAGAAGTAGCAACCCTCTTTCACTAATGCTCACATACTAAGGATACAGTACATGCCTGATGGAATACATTCACTTTTTGAACAAAAGGTACCAAGAAATGGTCTACTAAGAACATACCATACCAGTATTGATGCCCTTAAACTGACAAGATGAAGTTGTGGCTCTCTTGGGGAGAGCATTCTCCTACTGCTTTACCTGTTTAATGACTGGCAAACCTACCTGGGGGACCAGGCAGCCCTCGAGGTCCTGGGGAGCCAGTGCCCCTTTCACCCTTCTCTCCTGGCAAGCCTAAGGAAAGGGAAGAAGAGAAAACGGGGCAAGACGTTTGCAAACACACACTTTGTATCTGAAATGACGATACTCAAGGCGAGCAATTCATTCGCGTAGTGAAGGGAGAAACTAATTTTTTACAGAAGTTCACACTGGAAGCCAAGCTCTCGCTGGACATCTGTGTAATTCCAGATTTGTGGCCAAAACATAGCTCTGGCTACAAGTCAGGGAGAAAAGCACTGGAAGAAAATAAATGTCTAATACATTTTTTTTTTTTTTTTTTTTTTTTGAGACAGGGTCTTGCTGTGCAGTTCAGGCTGGCCTTGAGCTCACTTTGGTAGCCCAGGCTGGTCTTGAACTCACACCGATCCTCCTGCCTCAGCCTCCCGAGTGCTGGGATTACAGGCGTGCGCCACTACGCCCAGCCTCTAATATGTTTTATTTTTTTTTATTTTTTATTTTTTGTCTTTTTGAGACAGGGTCTCGCTATGCAGTTCAGG
>PVJA010036448.1:0-21093 GCA_004027025.1 Myocastor coypus
AAAGCAAGGACTGGGTTCACTTCCTGTGCACTGGCTGAAGATGCCAAGTTGCCCAGACTGTGAACATATGGCGAGGAGACAGTGCGGCCCCACACTTGCTGATGCCAAGGCCGTCCCAGTCGCTCCCTGCATGACCTGCCAAGGACCCGCTCTGGCAGGCCCTGAGCGTGCTAGGGAGAGTGCGGTCACTCGGGTGCTCTCCTTGCGGTCCATGCCATGCCAGCACAGGCAGCCTGGAGGTCCCCTGGCTTGATCCTCCTCTGCACTCTCTCATGATGCCTGTCTCCAGATGTCCTTGACCTTAACTGTACTGTGAGGCTGCCAGGCAGAAGACATTTTTTGGTAACAGAACACAAGTTCTGCTTCTCCTCAAGCCTCAAATGACAGGAACACAACCCAGTAGCTACCACAGCCCTTGTGCCTCTATCCATAGGAGGAATGGGGGCTCCTGTTTCTACCACTTTGTCAGTGTGAGGTGCCATTCCCCAGTGCTGTGAGGGGAAGGTTAGGGAACTTATGATTAGACTGTCCATTAAATGGCCTTCCCGAAGCCCACTCTGGGGCAGAGGGTGAAGGCTGCTCACTGACACTGGTTTCTCACAGGACTCCATGTTTGTTCATTACCTAGAGCTCAGCTGAGTACATGAATTGTTAGATATTTGTAAAACTGCACATTTATAGGTCCAACTGCAGAGCTAGAGAGGGAGGGGGCTAGGGTTTGTCAGTTAAAGCAAGGACTGAACTTCTGATAAAGATTAGCGAAGGCCCCACCGCACAGTGTAACATGACTGCTGGGAGCCATGGGCCCTAAACCTGCCTGAGAAGCTCCGCAAGTGCACAGTGGGAAAGTGTAGGCCATGAGGGCAAAGGGCACAAGCTGGTGGCCACTGGCGGTGGCTGGGCTGTTTGCTCAGCTGCAACCCAGGTGGCTGGCTGCAGCTCCTTTTGAATTGCTTCCAACCTGCCTGCCACACACGGACACTTCCGCTTTCCCAGTCATCTTCTGAGAATGCTTTGTCTCCTTTTGTGCTGTGTTTTTGGATGTCTCACTATTATATTCTATTTCACACTATTCTGGCTTACACTTGGCAATTTCCCTCTTTTTCAGCTGTTGTAACTCCCTTCTGGTTAGGCTTTTGTTTGGTACCAGCTTCCGGAAGAATTCCTTGGAAACAGTTTGATAACTATGGATGAAAGGCAATGAGTGGTTGTATGTAAGTTAAGGCCAAACACGATTCCATGTAACAAACGTGAGGGTGCAAAGGTAGAAATCAAAGAGGACAGTCCCTCCTCTGAGCTTCTTCTGTCTGTGGAGAAGGTCCAACAAGGGACAGAGCTATATGAACAAAGCTTGTTGGGTGGGGCAGATAGCCTAGTGCAATAAGTGCTGGCAAGTCCTGAGTTCAATTCCCAGTACTGAAAAAAACAAAACTAAAAATAAAAATGAACAAAGCTTGTCCTCTTGAGCAGGAAAATAATGTGCTTGCCAACACACCCAGGCAGTATGGCTTCTCTCGTTTCCGGTGTCTTTCTCGGTCATACCGGTATCCTGGGTAACAAGTACACAGCACTCGGCCAAAGTTATCCGTACACTGCTGTTCACAGGGAGCCTCAGCACAGACATCATAATCTGAAAAAGAAAAGTGTGAACTCACATCAACCACAGGAGGAGTCAATTAACTCTGCCCTTGCCTGGAACAGACTTTCTGAACTACACCCCGCTCAAGGTCAAGTATGAAGTGTGAACAACTCTAGTCAGTAACTCTTTCAAGCCCTGGCAGCTCCTTCAATTACTGTAACGCTAACTTGATATATAGTGTTTAGGTTGTTAAAAGCAAACATGAATAGTGCTGTTGTTCCTTGGATCACCTCATGTCCTTTGGTCCTTGTCACTCTTCTGAGGACAAAGATGCCCTACCTGGAATCCCCTGGGGATTCCTGTTTTGTCCTTTTCACCACATGATGTAGAGTTCCTTACAGCAGGAGAAAGGTCATCGCTGATGATAAGCATTGATATAAAAATGGGAAAGAAAGGGCTAGGAGTTAGGCTCAGAGAGTATAAGGGAGGCTTTGAAAGAGGAAGGTGAGAGAGTTCGCAGAGACAGTGCTGTTGCCATGCTGTAGGTCTGCAAGGGCTGGGGGACATTAATCAAGAATGTGGAGGAGGGGCTGAGTAAATTAACATAATTAGAACTCATGCTAGCCCAAGGTTTGTGCAAATTTGGGTGGGTGCTCTATGACTTGCAAAGAATTAGGGCATCTGCTCTTCTCAGTTTCTATGAACTAATATTTAATGAGCCTGCGAAGAGACTTTGGCTTTAAGTCAACAGCTCAGGCTGAACATTTGCTCCCAGACCAGACCCAGCATCTCATTAATCACTGCATTATCTCCCCAGGTGCTGACAGATAAACTCTCCCTGGATGCAGAGCAAGCCTGGCTCCGCTGTGCTGCACATGAAGGTAAACAGGTGGCCTGTCACTGATGTAGGCAAAGTCACTAAGCTAGGATTATGCCATCCTCACGAGGACCTAGACAGCGGCCTTTGCTACACAGCCCTTCCTGCACAATTCCAGGCCTGCCTCTGTGGGTCCTGCTCAACCCTAAAACTGTCTCTAGTTAACTACGTCATGCTTAACTAGGAATCAGCTCTGCATGCTCCTTCTGCTCAAGAGCAAGGACTCAGCATGGCCAGCAAGAAGCTACCTTATTCTGCTATCACTACCATGGAGCAGTAGCCAGGGAAGGATGGAAAGTCAGAGGGGCTCAGTACTTGCAGTCACTCCTGTCCCCAGCAAGTACTGCTTCAAAAAGTTGTGGTTCCCGGCCTCCTCTGCCTCCCCTACCTCTCTGGGCCTCCTCCTCTGATTGCTTTCACATCACCTCATACTTCTAAACAGTCAGCTTGCATTGCTTTTCTGTTATTTTAAGCCCTCAAAGTTGGCTTCCAGCTGTGGGGAAGACATGTATTTTATTTTATTGAGCCTTTCAACTTTATTTCGGCTCATTTTTTCTTTTTATTACTTTTAATAAGAGATAACAATATGAGAGTTTCAAAACATGTTAGTAGTACATTCACAATTATTGATACATTGCATATTGTGTCCTCATAAAAGTTATACAGAGCACAGGGTATAGACGTGATAAATTTTCTAATCAATATTGGTAGAGAAAAAGAAAAAAATTTTCTTCTCTTTGAACTAAGAAGAAGTAGTTGTATACATACGTCAATGTTTCATAATGGCAGTCAGTTACTGGTGAAACTGGCAATGTTGAAGGCTGTTGATTTAAACCTCATACAGTGCATCATACTAATCTAGCTCTGCATTTTATACCTTGTAATTAAGCTTTTCTGCTGGGTGATCAGGGGCAAGTTAAAGCAAGACCTGTCTAACAAAACTTTCACCATTTGTATTTTCCAAGGTCAAATCTCCTGAGGATTAACTTTGGAACCAAATATAGTGCTTTGTAGAACTGTTGTCAGTGTCAGCCACTGGTATGAGTCACAGCCATTGCTTGACCAGTTGGCTCTCTGTGAAAGCCTGAGAGAATGTTTTCTCCCCAAGTGACTTTCCCTAGACAAACTATACATCATTTATCCCTTTCCTCTGCAGTCCCATAATCTCTTTGACCAGAAAGTTTTGGAAACCACTGAGTTACAAGATGTTACAGCACAGGTTCTCTTATGTCCTGAGTCCTCACTGACCTTAAAGAGCTAGAGTCAAAATGATGGCTATCCTGGTATCCCTTCTTTTTCTCCAATTTTTGGTCTGTTAACTTACATTCTCAACTCTCCAGCAAAAAAGCTTTGTGACACACTTACATACCATCTTACCCCAGAAAGAATGGCTATCATATAGAAATCAGCCAGCAACAAATTCTGGAGAGGCTGTGGAGAAAAAAGGAACTCTTTTCCACTGCTGGTGGGAATGCAGATTGGTGCAACCATTATGGAAAGTGGTGTGGAGGCTCCTGAAAAAACTAGAACTGAAAATCCCATTCAATCCAGCTATCCCTCTACTGGGAATTTTCCCAGAAGAACTGAAAACATCATACCATAGTGATATCTGTGCACCTATGTTAATAGCAGCCCAATTTGTAATAGCTAAATCTTGGAAACAACCAAAATGCCCATTATTTTGAAGAATGGTTGAAAAAGATGTGGTATTTTTATACAATGGAATATTACTCAGCTATAAAGAATGATAAACTGGAAGACTTCATATATAAATGGATGTTCAGTGAACATATACTCATAATATGAATATTTCATAAGTGAAATAAAGCAGACCTGCATTTGTAAATATTGTGTAATCTCTCTAGGATAAGAAATCTAAAGAAGAAATAAAAATGGAAAGGCATAACACAGATGAATGGAAATCAAAGATTTTTGAAGCAACACTAAAAGTATGCTTGGAATGTGTTTCATTCTGGACTTTTAGATGTGTACTGCTTCTAATGTAAACTCAGTTGCTGCTATACTCTGTCTCAAGTAAATGATTGGCTAACAAAAAACAAAAAAGGGCATTAGTTGAGAATAAGAAACTAGGCAAAATGCCACAGGCTTGACAGGCTACAATTTAGTGCATCCTTAGATTTCTAAATGTCTGTGTAAAAATGTGTAACTGCTTTTATCACATTCTATAGAGATTATTAGAACATCAGTGATTGAAGGAAAATACCAATGTCAAGCTCTAAGATGTCTGATATTCAGAAAGGCAGTGATGTTGAGCTCAATTACCTATGTTACAGATATGTATTTTAGCTTTTTCACTGTTTCCTATTCTCAACCATCTAAGCACTCCACATTTTTTATTTCCTCCATCTGGCCAATACATACTCTTATTAAAATTTTAGCTCATTTAATCTTTAGTGTTTATATTATAATGACAACATAAAAGTTCTTTATGGGGCTGGGGAGATAGCGCAGTGTTAGCCCTAAGTGCCTGCTGGGCAAGTGCCAAGGACCCAGGTTCAATCCCTAGTACCACACGCTGTGCTGGCTCAGGAACCCTAGGGGTGCCATGCTGGCCACTGAAACGTGGTGTGGTAGTGCGTGCCTGGAGAGGATGAGAGAGGAGGATCACTATGAGTCTGAGCTGCATAGCAAGACCCTGTACCAAACAAACAAACAAACAAACAAACAAACAAACAAACCCAGCTCTTTTTTACCGAGTGTGGTGTAGAAATATAGTCTATGACTTATCCCTCCTTGGAGACCTTTTTGGGATGATCTTATATATTTTTGGGTGCTACTTACTTTGTCTATTAGCTTCAAACTCACCTGGCCCACCTCCTTGGGTTATTTTATGATGCGGGAATTTGGCCATGATATTTCTTCTTGTCATCTGCCAGTCTACTAAGTGCTGATAATAAGGGTGCAGGACTGTCCTGTACTGTACAATGTCCCTAGTTGTCACTCTATTCATAGAATATTAAAAATAGTTCATCAGAGAGGCTCCTTACACGTACCTTTACTGTGAGGGATCTGGCTGGTGTGTCCCAATGCCACTTTTTCCCCAGGTTGTCTACTGTGTCCACAAACATGTCGAAATCCTTGCCTGGGAAAGTTAAGTCATTCTGGAGCTCAAGGGAAGGGAGAAGCCCGAGTGTCTGGATGTTCAGTGTGTAAGCATATACCAAATGCTTCCTTTTTCAGCATCAGACACTTCCATTTGTCCCCGACTGTCCTTGCTCAATCCCAAGAGCCCCTGCTTTGTCTCTCAGAAGACCAGGTCTTCTGCCTATTGTGCGTAGGGCAATATTCTGACTATATTGTCTAAACGACATGATCTGATAGTACAACTTCTTCCTAGGCTTTTAGGCAAAGCTATTTTGATGCCATTTTTTATCCCCATTTCTGTTTTTTTGGCTTTTTGATTTAGTATAAACTCAGTAGCTTCTTAATGCTCACTTGTGCTGGCCAACGGCTTCCTTTTCCCACTCTGCAAAGTATTGATCACCTCACTATCTGTTTTCCAGCTTCCAAGCTTTCATGGCTATTATTTTCTCTTCCTTTCTTTATCACTTTGTGGTATTCTTTTTAATTTTTCCCCCATTATGTGAAGTTTCTGGAAGTATAGTTAATGACTTTATGCAGCCCTCAATTTTTGATTCTGTTTTTCTAAAGGGCTATCAGCTTTCTGACCATGTAGCTTTTATCTTTTAAATGCATCTAGTTTCTATGCTTTGTGTCCTATTTCTTTTGGCACCATCCTAGCTCAGCTCTTCAGACTTTCCCATCTGTGCAGGATGCTCACCCTTTTAAGGGAACTCCACATAACACTTTCTGACTCCCCTTCCAAGTGCTGTGTATGTCAGCCCTGCTCCAAAAATTCTAAGCTCAATATAGGCCAAACACTCCTAATCGCAAAATACAAGATCTAAAACTATTTGAGCATTTCAGATTTTCAGGTTATAGATGCTTAACCTGTAAATTCTATACAAATACTCCAAAATACTGAAACTATAAAACATGTCTGGTCCCAAGTACTTTATCTAAGGGCTACTAAACCTACACCTCAATGGTCTACTCCTGCATTTCAGGTCTGTCATTATATTTCTTGAGATTTTTTTTTTTTTTTCTATTCTCCACCTCCTTGGACTTCCGAAACACGTCTCTTCTTCATCCTTGATCAAAACCCATCTTATCTCCATGCTTTTTAAAAAATGATTTTCTTGTTAAAATAGGGTCTTATTATGCACTTTGGACCCATAATAATCCTCCTGGTGACTGGAAGAGCTAGTGCATGAAGGAATGCAATTTTTGTGACTTTTGTGGTTGTATCTACCCAGCTATAACTAACAGAAGCAGCTGGCAGAGAGATACTTCTCTTAGAGGGACCCAGGGCTTTATTGGCCATCATATGGGGATGATTTCCTGAGCAGTCCTCCCATGGCACTGTTCTCAACTGTCACAGCTGTGGCTTAACAGAATTTTATGTTGTTCAATAGAAGAGAGCACAAACAGGAGGCACGATAGAGAAGGCGCATGCCATACAGTGATGTATCAGAACTGCCACAGCTGAGCTGCCTGTGCTTTTACAGAAATGTGGCTTCTTGGACAACACTGAAGAAAGTGATTTCACGTACTCCACACCCATCACCACCTAGCCTGAGCCAAACAGTCCCAAGCTCTACAAACAGTGCCTCGTGCTCTCTGTGTGCCGCTCTCCCTCACATCCTGGGCAGTCTCCACTTCTCCTGAGGCTTGGGGGGACTTCTTTGGGAGCCTGATTTAAATCTCCCCTCCTTCGGGAGGAAGACTATGATCATTGTGATTAACAGTGAGGATTTATAGTGGCAGTCATAGCAGTCACCTATATATGTCAAGCACTTAATAGGGACCAGTCTTTTCAAGTGTTTTCATATTTAAAAAGTTACTATAATACACATACCTGCCTATAAAAACTATGGGTTAGAAACTAACTGGCCCAGGGGCACGCTGGGTATCACGTGTGCCGTGGCTTGCATGTAGATGTCCTTCCAAGAATTGTGAAGGTGGTTGGATTAGGGTGAATGAGGCTGGGATTAAGACTGATGCTGAGGTCCAAGGTACTGGGTGTGGATGGTGCCACAAAAAGTCAGACAGCCTGGATGGAGTACAAAGGGAAAGAAAAGCCCGCTCCTGCTGCTACGACTGCTATTGCTGGTGCTGCTGCTGCTTGCTACCTTCTGCTTAACCATGAACTGTTTCTCCTTTGTGATGCCCCTGCTCCACAGCACGCTGCCTTGGAGACAGCTGACTGTGGACGACTGGGAGCCAAAATAAACGTTTTTTCCTTTCACTTGTAGGCTTGGTTATTTTGTTTCAGCAATGAGAAAATGAAGATAGTGTGGAAGCATGGTTAGAGCCAAGTCTACCTGCTGCCACACGAGGCACCTCACTCAAGAATGCGCCTAGGGGCTGATCCATGCCTTACGTCTCTGTCTTCATGTGTGGGCTGAGCACTTAGTGTTTGCTGATGGTCATGTAAAGGGCTTCAAGTTCAGCACATGGAAAATAGGGAGAGGGGTCAGGGAAGTGGGCTGAGTTAGAACAGGTGTACAAAGGCCAATTAGGGAACTATTGCCTATTAACTATAAAACCTGAAATATAAGAATGATTCAATGTGTGTGAGTAAATAGGTGTAATGATTTTGATAGAATATATACCATATAATCAGATAAGCACATAAATATTTAAAGCCAAACTAGAGAATTATACATAAACATAATCAAACATAAATCATGCCCATACATTCTAGGTACCTCTGAACTTTATAGATTTCTAGTGACCAACTGCACATGAAGTGGGTGAGAGCATCTTCTGTATCACATACCTTCTGGGATGCACTGTCCAAGAACAAACTTATACCCTTTGCAGCACTTTTTCCTAAAACACAAAGAAACAGGCATTTTAAGTGCAATGCTAGATTAAATATAAAATTATTTTCAGTGATTGTTTTAGAATGGAATAGCCGGTTCTCAGGAACAACTGAGTCACTAAGAAGGGTGAAATATTTTAAAGACAGTCTGAGATTACAGGGAAAAACATTATCAAAACCATATGACCACATCGTTTCATACCAGAATCTGTTACATAATACATAAAAAGCAATGCTTTGAGTCTTACAAATTGAACACCCCCTGTCTTTCCATGTGTCCTGCTTCTATTATGTTCTGCTCCTTTCTGTTGCAGAGGAATTCATGTAAACTTTCCTTTGTCACTTCCAGTAGCATGCATCAGAGGCAGAGAATTCATCTGGATTCAGTGAACCTGCAGTTCTAGAGAACATACTCCAAGACATTCCAAGACATTTTAAGTTGATGAAAATAACCATATTACTATTATAAATCCTTTTTTAAAATAAAGGAAATTGGATTCCTATTATAATATCATCGTTATTTATGTTTAGGCACCTTTCTGAAGTGGCTAAATTAAATATAGTCAGTCACCAGCTGGGGATTGAACAGTACCTACGGCTCCTCAGGCCACACATATGGACAGCCACTTGTACAGTGCAATGGTCACAGGTGTGCACACTCTTGCTTTGGGAAATTAGGGACCAACTGAGCCCTTAAGTAAGTCCCTGCCTTCTCCAAATGATCACAGCCCCTGGGAAGAGTGACACATGCTTGTAGTCCCAGCTACTTGGGGAGCAGAAGCAAAAGGAGCAGAAGCCCGAGATGAGCCTTGGACTCATCTCAGCAATTTAAAGAGAGTTTGTGTCAAAATAAAATAAACAGGGCTTGAGTTCCATCTCCACTAGTGCATAAACTATTACCACCAAAACCAACTTGAAGCACTCAAACAGGTTGAATAAGGCCTTCTGTGTAAAAGAGAAATTTCATATGCCTGACTTTTTTTTAGTTGACATTCATTCAAAGTCATGATCAGACTACTACATTTAGCAATCAACAGCATGGGTGCAAAAAAGGTCTATATTAAAACCCTTTGTTGGAATGCGTCACACTTTCCACAAAACAGAAACTAAAATAACCTGTTATACAATTAGTCACAAATACAGCCCTCAAGTTTTTCGCTCATACACATGAGTATTGTCTAAAATACGTCTTTTTATTTTTTTTTTTTTATTTTTTAACAGCTAGGCCTTGCCACCACTGTGCTTGGCTGAGCTCACAAGTCTGTTGTAGCTTCCCTGTCACTTCCCTGGCTCTCTGCTCTTGCAAAGCTTTGTTTCCTAGAGGTGTTTAAAACCTTCTGCCACTCCCATAGCTACTGCTTCTGGAGCCACCATAACCACTTTGATTTTGTGGTTTGGTAAAATACTGGCCTCCACCACCATAGGATCCAGAGCTTCCGCCTCTGATGTTTCCATCCTTCACGGGTCCAAAATTTAAAGGTTGACTGTTGTAACTGCCAAATTCATTATAGCTTTCGCCACCTCCATAATAGCTTCCATCATTACCAAATCAGTTGTTGTCATCTCCACTGCCACCATGTCCACCCCCACCATAGTTGCCACCAAAACCACCTCAACCACTAAAGTTTCCTCTGTAATTGAAACTGTCATTGCCACCAAAACCACCACCACGACCACCACCAAAATTTGCAGAACCACTTGGACCTCTTTGGCTAGATAAGGTGCTAGCCATCTCCTGCTTCAACAGGGCCTTACTCATTTCACAGCTGTGGCCATTCAGTGTGGCATTTTTGAATGGCAATCTTATCCACAGAATGATGGTCGTCATTTTTTTTTTTTTTTTGTCTTTTTGAGACAGGGTCTCACTATGCAGTTCAGGCTGGCCTTGAGCTCACTTTTGTAGCACAGGTTGGTCTCAAACTCACACTGATCCTTCTGCCTCAGCCTCCCAAGTGCTGGGATTATAGGTGTGCGACACCACGCCCGGCAATGGTCGTCAAATGTTATAAAAGCAAAACCTCTCTTTTCCGCTGCTTCAGTTGGTCATAATTTCAATCATTTTGATTTTTTCATATTGTTCAAAATAATCTCATAGATGATGTTTTTCAGTATCTTCTTTAATGCCACCAACAAAGATCTTCATGGTTAAGTGGACACCTGGTCTTTGAGAATCTTCTCTTGAGACAGCTCTCTGGTTTCACAACACTTCCATTCACATTGTGTGGCCTTACGTTCATGGCTGCATCCACCTCGTCTACAGTGGCGTAAGTGACAAACCCAAAGCCTCTGGAATGCTTAGTGTTGGGTCTTTCATTACTACAAAGTCTGTGAGTGTTCCCCGTTGCAAAATGGTTCCCCACACTCTCATCAGTTGTTTCAAAGCTCAGCCCTGATGAAGAGTTTCTGTAGCTGTTGGGGCTCTTCGGGAGACTCTGACTTAGACATGATGGCAATTGGAAGAGAGACTGACAACGCTTCCTCCACGGTGTTCACCAGCACAAAGGAATCTTGACTTATTTTTTCAGCACATTTTAAGTAAAATACTTTTGCAAACTGGAATAATCTAATTATATTACTGGCCAAATGAATGTGTGCAAGTTGTCTGCTTCATGAATTTTTGTTTACAAGAGGAATTTACACAATCTCTTCCTAAAATATAACAAATCATTAGCTATTAAATTCTTAATTTACAAATGTTACATAAGGTGTACCAAAGTGTCACGCATTTCAAAAGAATCACATTTGTAAAAGAGTGGTACTCAGATAGAGTACCACTATTTGTTTTTCTTCTAGCAACAGTTCTCACTCACATGCAGCCCAGCTGTGGAGGAGATCTTACTTCAAAAACATCAAAGTGGATTTTTATTATAAAAGCAGTGGCATTTTGGATGCTCCTGAAAGAGCCCCCTGCCCCATTTTCCTGTCTACACTTATTAATCCAGTAGGGATTAATATATTAATCCATCAATATTTTTGAAATAAACAACATGTGGCAGTGTCTAGAATTTTCATCTTACAAATAACTTCCCAAGGCTGAGAAGATAACTTGGTACTCTAAGCACCTGCCTGGCAAGCAAGGACCCTGGTTTGATTCCTGGTGCTGCACACTGTTCCAGCCCCAGAACCCCAGGCACACTGCTTGGGCCACTGCAACCAGGTGTGGTACTGCATGCCTGTAATCCCAGCAGTGGGGAGGCTGAGGCAGGCAGATCACTATGAGTATGAGCTGCATAGGCAGACCCTATATGTGCACCCCTGCCCCTCAAAAAGAAAATAACTTTCCAATGTCTTCAACCAAAACATAACTCCCATGCTAAGGGAAGCCTAGGAAGGTATAAATTGGTGGTGATGATGGTTTGGAACAGAAGTAGAGAATCTACCTGCACATTCCACGCAGCTTAAACTTGGCCTGGTTTTCTGAGGTTTAAAAAAGTCCAAGCTAACAAAAGAAAAAGTGTTTTTTACAGAGTACTCATTAAAATTTTATGGTATTACCTACTTCAATATTTCTGCCGTGCTGCAGAAAACTATACAAGGAAGAGCAGTGCACTAGATAATTTGAAACCCAAATAGACTCATGAAAAAGTTGGACAGAGGGAAAAACCATATGTTTTTGATACTCAAGTTTAACACCACATTTGAACATGTGGTTCTGTTTGCCTGTTTCTATTTAAATTCTGCTGCTAAGGTATAGCCTCCAAGATATTCCAAAACATTTTGTAAAATAGATGTGACCCTTGCACGCTATCCATCCAAACTGTAAGATTTGGGCACTGTGACCTTTTCAAGCATTTCAAGGACTTGTGACCATCCACAGAGTGGAGCCAGAGACAACCCATCATTTGCTTTTTTACAAAATGAAATGTTAATGAAGAGATCTGATATGCTTTCAAAAAGCTTTCCTGCCTGGAGAAGAGCTGAGTTTCAGGATGGGGATGCATCATTTAAATACCTGCTCAGCTGTGAATTAACTTCTCCTTTGGGTTTTTTTTCTTAATTGTGTAACTGACTCTGGCTCTCTGCTCCGGGAAATAGTGCTGAAACCAGGACATCAGCCTGCCTTCCCCAGAGGTCCTGGGAACACATCATTATTTTGCACATTAAACATTCACCAATCATAATTCACCATTTAAAGTAAATAATGATATATTTCTAAATAAGCACTGGATGCATGTGTTATAACATTTCAAAGATGACTTACAACATAATTTATGCATGTGAAGTTGAGAGAGCCAAATGAAATCTTGTCATGCAAGCCAGGGCACTTGTCAGGCTAACTACAAACACTGCTGTGCGGTTTTTATCTTTAAGAAAAACAAACTAAGATGAGGGAAGTTCATGAGGACTCTGGGGAGGCGGTTGTTCTTAATATGCTTCATCACGTGTTGTAGCTTGGTTCTCCAAATGCAAATACTTTTCTCATTTTATTGGTGAGAGGGAAAGTGGTGATCAGATGGTTTTTACACAGAAAAGACCACGTCTTGTAATCAAGGGAGCCTGTGGATATTTCCCCTGGGAGTCCCTGAGAATGATTGCATGTAAAAATCTACTGATAACACATCTAGCAATATAGCCCATCAGTCAGGTGTTTGAGAACGCCTGGAGGGAAAAACCCAAATCAAGAAAGGATAGATAGGGCCAGAGATAGCTCAGTGGCACAAATGCCTGCCTGGGAAGTGCAAAGTCCTGATTTGGTCCTGGTACCAATAAAAACCAAATTAAAAATAACCTATATATGACAGCACCATCTGACTACTGAGAACAGTGGTGCAAACCTATGGCACACGGGTGACAGCAAGGTTTGCCATCACAGGTTTTGCATCTACAGAAGAGTTTTTAAAATCTTCCTACACAATTTGGGCTCAGGGAGAACCTTAAAAAGTCAAATGCTACTTAAATTCTTGCTGGAAATCAAAGCTTTTCCTAAGATCTACTTGGGGGCTTCTCTTGCATAACTGCCTTCTTGTGTACCAGATAGATGGGGTTTGCTTTTGAATGAAAGCTGCATTTTGCAGAGTATTTTGTAGCATTTGGTGTCAAGGTATATATATATATATATATATATATATATATATATATATATATATATGCCAGACAGAGCACTCTTTTGGGATCTAGCAGATCCGATTTACAATTTTGAATTTGATACTTAGTGTGACCTTAGGCTCACTGCTTAAACTTGTTGAGTTCCAGACTCTGCATGGATAAAGTATAGCTAAAAATGCCTTAAGGGATCATAATAATATAATATAATATAATATAATATAATATAATATAATATAACATAACATAATATAATATAATATAATATGATGGAAGTTGATATGGGCTCAGAATAGTGTTCCAGCTTCAGCTTTATGAATAGAACAAGCGAACAGCAGAGACAACTCTTTATTTTTTTTTCAAGAATTTAAAATGAGCTGTTATTACTGAGCTTAGGGCCACCAGTCATTTCTCACACTGCAAAGGCAATTCTTACTGGTTGCTTTCACCCCGTGACTCATCTCTTTCTGCCACCACTTACTCAGTGACAGACGTCTCTCCTTCCAAAAATAAAATGGGTAGAAGGAAGAAAAGAAGCTTCTGATTGCGAGATGGAAGAGAACTAATATTTTTATGCCTTCTTCTTTCACACATTAATCCCAAATGATGAGAACAAGAAATAAACTTGTAAGCCCAATACCACACGAGTTAGGACACATCTCTAACCCTGAAGCAGGATACAGTGGGACCTTGACTCACAAACTCAATTCTGTCTATGATTCTGGTTGCAACCAACCTAGATGGGAACCAAGTCAAGCTTCCCCATGAAGTCAACACTGAACCCCTAATTGCTTATCCAACTCAGCTTGTTATCAGAATCATAGAATGAAGTTTGTGAGCTACGGTATCACTTACGTGAACATGGCTAATGAGCGGAAAGATAAGAGGAATTTTTCAGAGTGGTATAATTTAAAGTGAGGTGCTTTAAGCGGTAGTTTCTATGGAGAAACCAGACAGCCTGCCCTGGAGAACTTCAGCAGGGCTTGTAGACTGGAGGTACCGGTTCTTTAGGACAGTGGAGGCTGAAAGAAGACAGCCAGGTGACCCAAAAGTCTTCCAGTGTCCAGTTCCAAGCAGTCAGTTGGACCTTCTTTGCCTGCTATTGCTAGAGGTATCTTCGTGTGAAAGGAAATTATATCCTAGAGATTTAAGGCTCTGGGACAAACCAGAGAACTGGGCGCAACGTGCTCATCAGGAAATGGTCCTATCCAGGCACACAATAGCTTCTTCGTACGCTGCAAGAGCCCACTCTGTGTAATTCATTCCAGAAGAGGAAGAGACTCCTAAAGGGCTTCCAGTGGCAAATGAGAGGGCGGCTCCCCCACAGCCGCTCAGTCCTAAATAAACATAAAAGACCAAACACGAGAAGAGCCCAGTCCGCATCATTTATGCTCATCATTCCACCCTGCTGCAGAGAGCCGAGAAGTAGGTGCTTTAGACGCTTCCGCCAGGACGTAGTTCACAGAATCTGATCTCCAGGGCCGACTTTAAAAGGGCTGAGAGTTTAAAAGTAGTACTGAATTGCTTCATAAATGTTCTTAGCATGAAAAATCTTTCCTCTCTTCCTTTTAACCTTTTTCCCTTGCTGAAATCTTTACTAAGCTCCGCATGACTTCATGTGAGCTACTAGAATTCCTTTTATGCTGAGCCCGGAGAACAGAAGCAAGTCCATGACTCACTGCCCATCTGGAGAGGGTCTCTGCTAGAGTCTTTTAACGACAAGTAACGCACCGAGTACTGCCCCCTGGGGAAATGCAGACCCACCTTTCAGACCACAATTATTACATGTAAACACTAAACAATCCACTCACCTATATATTTACTCACATGTAAATTTGCTATCACTAAATCTTGCTGACATCATTAAGACAAAGCACAAGCATATTAACATAACTTGCTATTATAATTTAATATATTACAATTGTATCTGAAATATATAGGTATAGTTATCCGTAGCATGATCAAATGGGGAAAACAGTAGAGGGTTCCCATGAGGAGTCACCATAGGAATTGGCAATTCCAGCTCTAGATTATATAGTCAGAAGACCTAAAAGCAAGAGTCCAGTAGGTACTTCCACATCCCTGTTCACAGCTGCACTATCTATAATCGAAAAAGGTGGTAACAACCTAAATACCCAGTGATGGATAAACCAAGTATGGGATATACACACAATCAAATATCCTTCACTATGAAAGGCATGGGTCATCCTTAGGAGGGCGAATTATGCAACCACAACAGTAATCCCTGTGATATCGTGGGACTGGCTATGTCTAGCTGGAAGCCATGCCCTATGTGGCAGGATTGCTTGCTTGCCGATCTCCTTGCTCTGTGATGCTCCTGGTATCTGTGAGGTGAACTCAGTGTGTGGCACACAGCAAAAAAACCTGTGGTTTCCTTTTATACATTTTCTGTCAGATTCTGTTTGCGTTAGTATTCAAAAAGCTCCTGGAGCATTGAACTCATTCATCCTTACCCCAAGCCTGTGTGGTGGGGCTAAATATGATCCCATTTTACAGATTTGGAAATTGAGTTGGGACAATTTCCCAATTGAGGGACACTGTATCAATTACCCAGTGCTTGCAGCTGCAAAGTGGGGTCTGGATTCAACCCAGGAGGTTCATTTCAAAGGACTAGTGCTTTCACCCCCAGCTATCCAAGTTTTGGAGATTGGCCTGGGAATTCACAGGAGATGCCCAGCACAGCTTACACTGCAAGCTGGAGAACACATGCAGTCACATTTGTGTGCTGTTTCTGACAGCCCCTCTGACCTCCCCAGCATATTATGTGTCCCAGCTGCACAGGGTCAAGCAGATGGACAACCACAGTGTACAGAGGTCTTAAGAGGTGAAACTGGAATTAACTTCCTCTTTGCAACCTCATCAATAAGATACACTCCAACTTTCTTCTAATGACTTCCCCTTCTTCCCTACTTCCCGAAGTAAGTTTCTGTCTTGTTAATTGTGATTACCCTATCAGTGAGCTCTCTTTTCTAATCCACACAAGAAACTAACCTTTGCTGAAATGTAAAGGGGGGGGCATTGAAAAAAGTAAATTTGATGGTATCTTTGCAGAAAGTAAAGTGCAATAAAATATTGTATTGAGTAATTAGTGAGGTTTATGTTTATATTGACAAAAAAAACTAGGATGAGTATTCACCACAATATTGGCCAGTGGTTCTCTTTAGGGGAGTGGTGGAAAAGATGTTCCTTGTGGTCTTTTTTGTGTTTTGTTCCTGCCTTCCTTTCTTCTATGTAATGAAGTTGAACTGATTTTGTAATAAAAGAAAAGAAAGAAAATAATACAAGAATCATGATTTTTCAGTCTGGGTAGATTTTAAGTGCCAGGCTTGGTACTGGCTTTAGAACCTTCTGGCTCTGAGGGTGGACTAAACGGATGTCGACGATCACACACTTGGCAGGACTGCAGTGTCCCGGCCATGCCTACCAAGACACTATAGTGCACCTCATACTGCTCATTACATTTCCAGCGAAGTCATCACCATGACCAAGCAGGTTTCAAGTAACCTGCTTTTATTGTGTCAGTGGGAACAATAGACGGTGGTCAGGAGGAGGCTGCTTTAGGATTATAGGACCATTTACTAGGACGTTCATGGTTTCACCTCTAGTAACAGGTTTAACAGATGCTTGCTTTAGAGAGCATTTTAAATGAGCAATTTTCCCACTTGTGAGATGTACTTAAACTGACCGACCTCTGCTCTGGTTTATTCCCACAGCTGCTAATTCCTGGAGGTAATGCCAGCAGTGACTCTTCCTGTGTGGGTCATAATCCATAGCACAGAAAGCCAAAGCAGGAAGAGCGCCCTCCGTGGCAGCAACGGAGCTCGGTGCATGCGGTGCTCCCACGGGCCAAGGCCCAAGGCCCTACCTGGTTGTTCAGTCTGGCTGGATTCTTCACTCTCTACGTATTCTAATAATAGCTGAGTGGTTGATAACGCCTGAGAGCGTTTATCAAGCCAGTTATACCGCAAGCATTCTGTGACACATGATAAAATGACCAATGTATTTGCATTCCTGGGAGTTTCTTCACTGTTCCCTCACTGCCCCCTCCTCCCAACTCCAGATTTTTCCCGCAGCACATCCCTGCTTCTTATGCTTCTCTTTCTTAACCCAGGGTTAACTCTACTTTCTGCCCACAACTCCCAGACTGCAGACCTCTGCACATTTCAAAGGCCTTCATTTTTCTTGTCTACGTTTTCTGAAGTTTTCTATAGTTATAAGGTATAACTGTTATAATAGGAAAGTACTATTTTAAAAACAAACAGTAAAAGTTAATTTTTCACTGCTAAGACAGAAAAAAAAAAAAAAAGCAATCCTAAACATAGCTAGAGCGCTGTTACACACAAATCTGTTTTTTTTTTTTTTTTAAATGTATTCAGGGTAGGGTCTACAGGGTCTACTGCATCTCACTATGTAGATCCGACTCAGTGATTCTCCTGTTTTCAGCCTCCCAAGCACTCAGATTACAGATGCGTGTAACCATGCCCAGTCTCAATTGCTGTCTCAGTGTGCCCTGCAGGTGGGGCTGGCATGGCACACTGGGGATTGAACTCTGGCCACTGCGCTCAGCCTAAGCAGGTGCTTTAGTCTGCTGAGCTATTTGGCTGGCCCTCAACCTGCTTTTAAATATTGTGCTTTTTTTTTTTTTCTTCTCTCCAAGTTCCATATTACCCATAGTAGCTATATTTTCTGGTTGCCTCTGTAACAGCAGTTTTCTTTTCTTCCTATACTAATAGAAATCCAAATTTCAGCTGAGTATATAAACAGCCACAATAAGAGGAACATTTCACAGCCACCAGGTACAGTCTGGAGAATTATCCTCACAAGCAGGATGGGAGCGAGACCATGAGGCTTGTGACTTTCAGGTGCGCTTTGTGTTCCTAAGCAAAGGGCTCGTGCCTTTTCCATCCCAGGATGGGAATGGAACTGCAGCAGTGGTACCCTGTCTGGCCAATGGTGGGTGATGGGTAAATTAACAAATAAGAAACCTGAGTCTCAGATACTGCTCAGTCATGGAGCGGGCCAAGGACAAACGACAGGTTTGTGTAACAGCAGAAAAAAATTCCATCTTCTTTAAGCTGTTATATTTGGTTTCAGTTATTTTGTACACATTCAAAGCCAAAAAACAATGAAAGGAATTGGATCCTTGTGGGGGGGGTGGCTAGTGATGTGCAGAGCGAGTGAGCGAAGGGGCCCACAGAAGACCGCCCTTCCTTCCTTTGCTCCAGTAACAGCTGAGCATGGGGTCCTCCAACCTCACAAAATGCTGATCCTTGAAATGGAACTGCCTGGGACTTTTCTTGTAAAATTACCCAGAGCTGAAGGCTGCTCTGCTCTGACAGGGCTGTGATCTTTCTTTTCACCACACTGTGGGCAGAATTTCACCATACTCAGCCGCATTTTTCTTCACTCATATGAGGCCCTTCCAGAGGGACATCAGTACAAGAACATGCAAAGACGATCTGCTGATTCGGACTTTACCCATAGACCAGTCTCTTGGCAATTAAATGAAGAAGTCTGACAGCTCTCACTTCTAATGACTTTGAAAAAGACAAAGCCCATCTGGTGTCTTCTTCCACAGACCAATCAGTCACGATGTGGCCGATCCACTGCACACATCCATAAAACCCTTCTGGAAAAGGATGCTAACTTAGGCTTCAGTCCCAGGGGAGAAATTCATACAACACCTGAAATAGGATTTTTTATTTACAAACCATTTACAGATGAGAGCAGGAATCTTCTATTTATTTTAAATTCTAAATTTTATTAAAAACAACCCAAAGCTGCAATAGAAACTTGAACTCAGATTATTTATTTATTTTAAAATTTGAAAATAATATGATTCTTTATATAGAAGCCTCCAAGAATTTTATCTAAAGACTCAGAGCCTTAATAAACAAATTCAACAATGCAACAGGATACAAAATCAACACACAATACAAATAGTATTTTTATGTAGCAACAAGGTATATAGTAGGGGATAAGTCAAGAAACCAGCCCCATTTATGATAGTTCATAAAAAAATAGGTATCTATTAATCAATATAACCATGAAGGTTAATGATCTCTGTAATCAAAAGTACAATACTCTAAGTCAGATTATTTAAAACTGGAAGCATTCAATTTGACTTAATGAACTAACGGTTAATTGGGAACTTATTACACACAAAGCTATACATTTTTTATGAATTGGTTAATTCTCACGACAACTTTTCTTTTTTTCCCCTATCATTAAGAACTGAACCCTGAGAGCACTGAACTACATTTCCAGCTCATTAATTAATTAATTTACTGATGAGACAGTAACCTGTCCAGGTTGGCCTTGAACAGTGATCATCCTCCCTCAGCTTTCTGGGTAGCTGGGATTGCAGGCCAGTGTCTCCATATCCAGCTTCACCAAAAACCTATCTTACAGATACAAAAATGAAGCACACAAAACTCAGCTACCTTGCCAACCTGAGCCGTGAAGTAAAACCAAGGCTGCCGCACTCCAGAAGTTGCCTTTGCGGACCAGGCAAAGGGGCAAGATCAGCACCTGGTCTGGAATGAGAAGTATGGAGAAGTACAGGTAATAGCAAGGGACAAACAAATTAGAGCATTCAAAGCATCACAGCGGACATACAGTGTGTTCACTTAGCATAGAGGGAAGAATGCAAAGGATCTCAGGAAACCGGAAACACACGGAAGCTGCCCTGCCCCAGACACACAAATCAAGTTCTACGTAAGGAGCCACCTCACATGGGGAATAGAAGGTCCTCAGGATCATGCTGACTTCTAGTCCGACACAAGTTTCTCTCCTGTGCAGTTTTAGCTGTTCTCTAGGCAATACATTTTGAGAAGTCTTGGTACAAAATATCCCCAGACGCCTTTCAGCCGGAACCGCCATCTTCCAGTAATTTGTCAGAATGACTAACACAAAGGGCAAGAGGAGGGGAACCCGTTATATGTTCTCCAGGCCCTTTAGAAAGCATGGGGTGGTTCCGTTGGCCACATACATGCGAATCTACAAAAAGGGTGACATTATAGACATCAAGGGAATGGGTACTGTGCAAAAAGGAATGCCTCACAAATGTTACCACGGCAAAACAGGAAGAGTCTACAATGTTACCCAGCACGCTGTTGGCATTGTTGTAAACAAGCAAGTTAAGGGCAAGATACTTGCCAAGAGGATTAATGTACGTATCGAGCATATTAAACATTCAAAAAGTCGTGATAGCTTCCTGAAACGTGTCAAGGAAAATGATCAGAAAAAGAAAGAAGCCAAAGAGAAAGGCACTTGGGTTCAACTGAAGCGCCTGCCTGCCTCTCCCAGAGAAGCGCACTTTGTGAGGACCAATGGGAAGGAACCTGAGTTGTTGGAATTTATTCCCTATGAATTCATGGCATAAACTGGGATGTAGTTCTGCCATTCACCACCTAATTGATAGCTTAAGTGTTCTAGATCCTGTATAAAAATAAAATTGCCCTGTATTGTAAGGGTGATTTTCTTAGTTGAAGAGGTATGTGGTGCCTTCTTACCTCAAACATATCTCAGCAGATTTTCACTGTAGTAATTGTGTCTGGTCTTTACTCTTCAGTGTTTTCTTGCTGAAAAGTATTGCTGAGGTATTGTGCAGGTATATACCCAAATATTTATAAAATATTTATATTGGCTTGAAGATCTTGTAAA
>PVJA010036449.1:0-21087 GCA_004027025.1 Myocastor coypus
AAGAAAAAATACACCATAGAAAAAGGTCTATCATTTCAGTAGATAAATAGACATGATTACTTCTCAAGATGCTTGTTAAAAGTGTAGCATGTAAAACAATGATTATTATTTTCCATTGTTAAGTTATTCTTCAAATAAACAATAAAAAATTAAAATATTTATTTAAGAAAGAAACAGAGTAATTGACTGTTTCATTTTCCTCAATGTTTCCAGGTTCCAAAGCTATACCAGAGGGCTGGGAAGATGGCTCAGTAGAATAAGTCCTTCCCTGGCAAGCTCAGGGTCCTGAGTTCAATCCCCAGTACAAAAAAACAACAACAAAAAAAAAAACAAAAAAAAAAACACCAAGCTCTAAAAGGAATTTTCAGTCCAGGACTTGAATATGCATGAAAGGTCCTTAATCCAAGGTCATTAAAGTAAATTTCCACTGGAGGTTATGTAGTCAGGTACAAGTTATTAAAATGACTACAGAAGCACCTGTCAATTTAGCATGGTATTTTGCAAGATCCCTGCTGACTGCCTTTCAGCACATTCTGGCAATACTTGAGAAAATTTCATCTCGGGAGGAAGGGCAATAAATTTACATTTCAAACTCAGTCACATAAGCAAAGGAAGAAACACCACTATCACAATACATCCATGTTTGTGAGAGTATGTGTGTATGCACACATACACACACACACACACACACACACACACACACTCCTCCTGGAAAATGCCTACCTTTATTTAAAGCTTGAATATAAGAGCCTCTTGCTATATTTGAGATAAGCTTGGTGACAATTTATCTGCAAATCATTAAAATCTGTCCCTTATTACATTTCTAATATTAAAACTTTTCTCCCTCAACTTTAAAATCATAGCTGAGATGACTACTTCTCCTATGTTTATGGTAGGAATAGAAGTTCGAAATATTATGTGCAGTGTCTAGCAGTGCAAGCAGTTTTACATGCTGTGAGTGTGATCGTCCTTTTACTAGAACTTACACAAAACCCTAACTTATAATGATAAATATTAGCCATGCATTTTTTCTTCTCTAGAGTGATTTCATTTTAATAACACTTATGTAATTCTGCTTTAAGCACTATAACGTGTGAATGAGAAATACTTTACGTCTTGAAATTCAGTGTCTAGTAAGAAAGAAACTAGTGATAATTTCTATTTAATATAATGAATGATAAATCATAGGTATGTCCAAGGAGAATATGCAATCCAATAAAATGAAAGCAGAAAGATCCCAGAAAAAAATGATAATGCCTTACTTCAGTGTTGAGTAAAGTGAATAAGAACAAATTGTATACATTTTTTTTAACTGACTGAGATCATCCAGGCAATCAGAACAGGCTAAGCATACACATCTGCAAATGCAAATTCTTTAAGCAACTGGTACAGAGAGTAACAATCAAGCCCAGATTTTAAAAATGAAGCTCTTGAAATAGGCACAAGCTGAAATACAGGGACCTTATAGAAAATAGGTAGAAAATGAACATCGGTTAATTAGTTTTTTAAAGGTCATATTTTATTTTGGATTTTTTTTATTTGGAAAGCTTTTTTGTGGTTAATAAATGGATTTCCAAGTGGTTAGGGATAGAAAACGGGACCAGTTATATGTATGTAAACTTTATTTATTTATATTTTGGCTGGCTCAGCCTGCCCTGGGGATGCGGCTGGCGTAGAATGTGGTGGCGGGGATTGAACCATGGTCCCTGTGGTTGCCTAAGCTTGCCTAAGCAGGTACATGAGACCACTGAACTGTCTTGCCAGCCCCAGGACCAATTATAAAATGTTCAAGTGAAAGACTGAGTCTGAAGGAGAAAGGATTGGGAGGGAGGGAAACTCTCCAGATATACTTGGGCAGATAAACCTAGGGGCTCTGACTATATACGTTACAGCTACACGGACTGTGACTATGGTGATACTCAGGCTTCACTCTGTGGTGGCTGGATGAACGCAGATTTTGGAGATTTCCTAACCATACATATGGATGAGAAAGGCTGAGAGAGAAATCGATGAGTTAAGATGTAGGAACCTCTGCCAATCAGGATGACAATTTCTGAGGTCATCAGCATACAACCCAGTAGGGAAGAGATCTGGGTAAGAGAATGAGCCTTCACAAAGAGAATCTGGGCTCATAAGGGAAAAGAGATGTGAGCTGATAGAACTCTGGGGAAACCCTGTCCTGAGAAGGCAGATGACAGGAACGTGGGAAAAGAAAAAAGAAACAGAAAAGAATCCTGCTATAAATGCTAGGAAAGAGGACTAGAGCAATGACACTCAAGCATTTAATAAATATCTTAACTTGTTATGAAGAGTCTTCTTTTTCTTCCTAAAGGAGTTTCCAAAGTCAGCATAATTTATCAGAAGTTAAGCAGTACTTATCTGTCCTTTAATGTCTAGCTCACAGAGCGTGTTATCTCCCAGCGTTTATATATATATATATATATATATATATATATATATATATATATATATTTTGGCTTTTTGAGACAGGGTCTCATTGTGCAGTTCAGGCTGGCTTTGAGCTCACTTTTATAACCCAAGCTGGTCTCGAACTCGCAATGATCCTCCTGCCTCAGCCTCCCAAGTACTGGGATTACAGGTGTGAGCCACCATGCCCGGCATCCCAGCGTATATTTTGTATCACATTTTTTAAAAACTTTTTTTTTGTACTCCTAAGATAATTCAACAGAGTTTGAATATCTCACTGAAATGAAACTTCAGTGATGGCTAGGCATGGTGCTGAATGCTTGTAATCCCAGCAATGAGGACGCTGACGCAAGAGGATAATTGCAAATTTTATAAAGTGAATTCAAGGCCAGCCTCAACACAAAGCAAAACAAAAAATTAAAGAGTGATGTTCTCCTAATAACTTTTCCATCTCTAATATGGTCTTATATGGACTATAAATTCATCCTATGAACAACAACAACAAAAAAAAAAAAAAAACCTTGAGTCCATACATTCAACTGAGAATGAGAAACAAATACTTTAAATAAAATGCTTTCCTAAAAACGATGAGGATTCAGCAAATGTTTAGCAGGATGTGACTCATTTATTCAGTCAAAAAAAGGTTTTCTGTTTGCCAGTCACAATGATATGTGGGTAAGTAGTGGACACAAGCTTAACAAACAGCTCTAACATCCAAATGCTCCACAGTTGGGCTAAAGCAATAGCTCAGCAGTGTATAAACCTGTCTGGCAAGTGTAAGGACCAGGGTTTGATTCCCTGCACCACATACAATACTGGCCCTGCCCCCAGGTGCACTGAGCCAGCCACCAAGACCAGGCATGGTGGCTCATACCTGTGACCTCAGTGCTGGGGAGGCTGAAAACAAGAGAATCACTAGGAGTCTAAGATGCATAGTGAGACCTTATACCAAATACATGAAATCAAAAAATAAATTGAAAAAGCAAATGTCCCACAGTCTTTATGATAAAGTGTTTCCAATCACAAGGTTCAGTGAGAGCTCAGTGATAATTTGATAGTAATCAAATGTTTGCCTTGTTTCCCTTCTACAAGGGAATCTATGCTAGAAATTGATGCTTTTCAATTAAAATAGGACACAACCTTAAAACTCCTCAAGGAAAGATAATTCATTCTTTTCCACCTTGACCATTTGTATTTACATTGAAGAAATGTTTTCATTTTGATTTACTTTGAGTAGTTTTGTCCTCATTTTTCCACATAAGTGGATGGCAAAAACAATTAGAAAGAGAAGTTGGTTTTTGTATATGGGAGTAAAGAGTAGTGCATCTGTTATTGTTGTATATTTTAAAAAGTATCAAAATATTTGATTTGATTAATGCTATATTTCAAGTTTATAGAAATCAAATTAATATGTATAAATATCATTTATTCACTATTTACATACAGAATATTATTTGTAAAACATGCAAGAATTAATTTTCAAATTTTGTATGTGGTTTCTTTTCCCCATACACAGGACCAGTCAGAAAAGATAGTCTTATGATTACTATCTATACAATATATATAAATGCATCGTTTACCTTGCAAGCATGAGTATTTTACCTATTTTCTACTTTATTATAGGGAAAGATGACATCCTACAGATGTCTGTGCCTTGCTCTGTGTCCAGGAAATGTATATTTAACAAAGAGCAAAAAGGTTGGGAGACTGAAACAGCCCTAACTCAGGGGCAGTCAAAATCAGAAAATTGTTGCTCATATCAGTTTCCCTGGGATTCATAAAGGCAGTCGCCATAGCAACATCATTTTCACAAGGCACAGTAATACTGCATTTTATTTTAGTTTTAATGGAAAAGCCCAGGGTCAGGTTATTCTTCCCCCATCTCCTTTCTCTTCTCCCTTCCACAGGGCCAACTGCATTCAAAAGGAGCTTCATAAACACAAAAGACCACTCTGCATTTAAGTGAAATAAAACTCTTAACTGAGCTTCTCATAGAAATATACAGAAGGTAACTCCGAGGGAAACTAGAAACATAATCTTGACCCTTACTCTAAGAATTCAGGAGCTATTTATTTAAGCAAAACTGTAAATTTAACAAAGGAATCCCTTTAAGAGTCCAATAAAACCCAGTTTGTATGATTTAACGTCTTAGGGAAATATTTGATCTCCTCTTCTATTTTCTTTGTGGATTAAGTTTAGAAGGAAATGGTTAGGGTTTTAAATTTTTTAATTAGTAAAAATAAATTTATAGTGCCCCTACAGGTGCTGTGGCTTTGAAAATACATGGCTTTTTTTTTTTTTTTCATTCATAAAAGATAATGGTAGAAGAAGCAAATTAAGGCATAATAGTTAATGAATTTTGATAAGGTTAGTTAAAGACTTTATCTTATGAAAAGTAAATTTTTACTTATAAAAATGAGTCTTATAAACACTATTGAACATCTCTTTGGGTTGAATGTTGACATACACACTTAAGATTAAAATTTTATTGCAGCTGTGCCAGTATACTTCATATTTTTGAAAAGAGATGAAAAGATTTTACTCAAGAGACTGGTGTAATTTCATGATGAATAAATACCTATTTATTTAATATAGTAGAGTGAACCTCTTTGGAGCTTTCATGGCCCACTGACTGATTGCATAATTAGGTGAGGGATTTTGTGAGGTTGCTTTAAACTAATTATGTCATGCATCAGGCAAGCTAGAGTGATGCTAATGAAAATACTTTATACTGCCTCTTAAACATTAATTTATTTTATAATATGCCTATTACACATGAAATACTTCTAGAAGTAATGCATATGAGTTATAATGACTAAATATACAGGTAAGAAATTCAAATAGACATGCTATATAGATAGATAGGCAGACAGACAGATAGATTTGCTTTACAATATCCTTGTCCTGTTTGTTATTTGCTAGATAACAGAATTAATGGTTAGAAGGAAACTAGATAGGAACTATATAAATTAGCTTTTGCACATATTGTTAAGATATATAATGTCAATTATATAGTTTCTCAATGTAAAATGGGGCTTTTAGGTTAAAGGGTATGCTCCCTAAGAAGAGTAAAATTTTCTTATCTATAAAAAATATATTAGAGAAAGTGTTGAAGTCAAGAAATAGTCAACGCTAATGAAATATAATCAAATTGATAAATGGACGCATAAAAATACTTTCAATGGAGGAAAAATCATTTGAGTAAATGGAATTCCTAGTGAGCTAGTTACTTTTACAAATCAATAGCTACGCAAACATCAATACGTACTTTCAATTTTATCTTCATTTGATCATGCAATATTTACACATTTAGCACTTCTTATTAAGCGAAAGAATCAAAAGTAATTAAGTGTTCTTCATCCTACTTTATAAACTATATTATGGTAGAGTTTCACAGACTTATGATTCCTTTATATCTTACTAATAATTCTTTCTTTTATTATAATCCATTGTATTCATAAACTCCTTTAGGCATTTTCTTATCTTTTTTTTTTTTTTTTCTTTTTGTCCTTTTGAGACAGGGTCTTACTATGCAGTTCAGGCTGGCCTTGAGCTCACTTTTGTAGCCCAGGCTGATCTCGAACTTACACCGATCCTCCTGCCTCAGCCTCCCAAGAGCTGGGGTTAAAGGTGTGAGCCACCATGGCCGGCGACTTTCTTATCTTTTACATCACCAAATCAAAGAAAAACACTTGCACCACACAGAAGCATTTTATTTGTTTCTACTGATCGTTTTTCACTTTATACATCTTTCACAATTCCTATCATTTTTCTAATGCATCAATAGCCCAAGTCCTTGAGCTTCTATGCACTCCCTACTCTCCTCCACCTCCCTACCGCTGTCCCACTCTGCATGCACCATCGTGTGAGGGAGCTTTCTTCCTCCTGCTGCCCTCTTACACTTCTTCTAGACAACAGCTTTCACCATTGAACTTTCACCAACAAAACTTTTACTATAAAAGTCTCGCTGTTCTGCAAGCTAGCAGAGGGTCCCTGTATGGAATTTCTACTGTCTTTATACTTCCCTGTTTCTTCCGCTTTCATCAATACCTTCTTTTCCTTCATGTTGTTGATTCTAGAGGACAAGGAAAACAAAAGTATCTTGCACAAGAGGTAATGTCTGACACATTTAATGTATTTGAGTCACTATGAAACCTCAAGTTGCTAAAATAGCCTTGTTTTTAAAAACAAATTCTAAAGATTGAGATTTACATATATTGTAATATAATAAATCAGTTTACTTTGATATGTCCAATGAGCAATCTGAATACGCAAAAATATCACTGTTAAATGCTCACATTAAGGCCGGCAGTATAGCTCAGCAGATTTAGCTCTTGCTTAGAGGAAGCGCAGGAGCCAGGGTTCAGTTCCTGGCCCCTCATGCCATGCTGGCCCCGCTCTAGAGCGGGCTGAGCCGGCGAGACTGGGTGTGGTGGTGCGCATCTGTAATCCCAGCCCTTGGGCGGTACAAACAGGAGGATCACTATGACTCAGTAGTGAGACCATAAAAAAAAAAAAGAAAGAAAGAAAAGAAAAGACAGAAATGGACATAAAAAGAAATGCTCACATTTAAGTTTGACTAGCACATGAATGATGAACAGAAATCTTTAGCTGAATGCACACCTTATAGGCCAATAGTCCAAGGCATTTTTTACTCACAGAGGAAAATCCAAAAACATTTCTTACACATTCTGGAGATAATAAAACAAGGAAAATAGAATAGAGAGAAAATTCTATTGATATAACTTTAAAATGAACATCAGAAGCAAAACAATCTCAGAAAAACCCATCACTAAACTGTTTGGTGAAACAATGTAGGTGTGAACATATACGCACATTTAGAGAAATGTAATGCATCTCCCCAATGAATACTAATGTATAAAAACTTAATAATTGCCCAGATGGTAGTTCTTTTATGAAGAACTTTCTGCGCATCCTTAATAGAATCATTAAGATTTATATAGGATCCCTTATCCAAAGAATTTATGCAGAAAATGTAGGTGGTCTTTATAGTTGGGTGGGGAAAATACCAATTTTTATTTTTCCTAAGGTCTGCTAGAATAAGTTAGCATTTCTTTGGATTACAAATATAGGTAACTAAAAATACAGCAATATAAGCAGTACTTCAGATTGTGTTACCAAGAAATTACCGGTACCTTCATCACTAGAGTGATTCTCGCAAAGTGGCATTTATGCTTAAAAGTGAACTAACATTACAGCATATTTCAACCCACTGCTGAAGAATACATTTTGTGTGTTAGTTTAAAAAATTACTATTTGAAAAATTAGAAAGTTTATTTTGATAATACTATTTTTAAATTTTGTGCTTTGTATTTTAAAAACAAAAGCATTAGAGTAGAGATGGTACCATCGGCCTCACTAGCCACTCGAAGCAAGTCCCTGGCCTAGTGAAGGCGCAGCAGCCTGCATTGAGCATGCCAGAGCCTCCGTTCAGTGACAGCATGACTCGCATCACTGAGACAAAGTGGCCAACACCTTCAGCTTAAAGGAAGTAAGGTTTACTTTGGTTCACATTTTCAAAACGTGATTGACTCAGGCCAAAGCAGAAATAGTCTGGTGGGAGAACTCTTGTGGAAGACTGCTATGTTATGGTATTCCAGAAGCAGAGAAAGGAGGAACCGGGAGGTCCCTGGAGACGTGACATGGAAGGGGCCCTCAGGGCTCCTTTCTCTCGCTGCTTCCTGACCACCATGACACAGCAATCTTCCACAAGAGCCCTCCCACCAGGCTGTTTCTGCTTTGGACCCAGCCAATCACGTTCTAAGAATGTGAACCAAAGGAAATCTTATTTCTGTGAATCTGTGAATGCTTACACTAAACCTTTTTTTTTTTTTTTTTTTTTTTTTTTTTTTGTATGAGCAGAACATATTTACTGAGGGAAAGAAAGCTCCTATCCAAGAGAGGGACAGGAGGGGCATCCCAAGTAGGTATCCCTTTACACTTAATATTGCAGAAGATTGTTTAAAAGTGATAACTTTCATATATTTATGGAAATTATAGTTTGGGCTAAAATGTTCAAAGGATAACTATAGATATTACATTGCAGGATGTGTAGAATGCATTCTCTTCCAGAGTCTGCTTTCATTGGAGAAGATCTGGTCATAGTGTTTACTTCATTGTGGTAAGGTCATCACACCACACCAGGAGCTTTGAATTGGACTTCACCAAGTAGTTCATTCGTCTAACAAGTCACATTGAATTACGGTATGGAAATACCAACTTGCATTAACAGGCCACAGCTAGTTCCAGCCACACAACTTATAATATATTTAACAGCCTCCAACACCATCTGCTAAATTGTCTACAAGGCCAATTTATATTCATTCTGTCTCTGTCTCTCTCTGTGTATCTCTGTTTCTGTCTTTATCAGTCTCTTTCTGTCTCTGTCTCTGTCTATCTGTCTCTCTGTCTCTCTCTCTCTATCCTTGAACATTATTTACACAAATAATTGAAGACACTATTGAATTTCATAATAAGGCAATTTCTTTTGTCTCTTTCTTTCTTTCTTTCTTTCTTTTTTTCTTTCTTTTTTTTCTTGTACAGGGTCTGACTACTGACTCTTGATCCTCCTGCTTGTACCTCTCAAGTGCTAGGATTACAGGTGCCCACCACCATGCTGAGTCTCCATCACTGGCTCAGCGTTCTAGAGAGTGGCCAGTGTGGCAGGTGGGGCAAGGCAATTATTTTTTACAACCACAAAAATCTCTAAAACAAAGTATCGAAAAGTTGGGAAATAGAAATGACATTTTTTGTATGTAATATGAGAGCTGCCACTACCACTGCTCTCAGAATTGATGCATTCTGGCCATAGAAGAATCGGTAGCACACATTAGTTTCTGGTTCATACTGCACCTTGCAAAAATTGTCTACCACCAATGCTAAAACTAGGTCATATAGTGCTTTTCTTTATTTTGGGAGAGCAGAAGCTTCAGTGTACAAGTGTCATTATAAGCCAAATGAAACCCAAGATCTCTTATTTTCTTTTTTTATTTTGAAGTGAACTGATCAAAGTCAATATTGCCTATGGTACAAGGATGAAGTTTTCAAACATCCAGTAAGAGAAAGAGATAAAAGGACAAACGTATTTGCTGCATGGTGAGAAAGGACAGAAAATTCAAATTTATTACATAGATCACACACGATAAGTTCTTTCCTCTTATGACTAAAAGAATTCCAAAGTAATCAACCTGAAACTTGAAAAATTACTAATGACACCTCTCTCTCTGTGTGTGTGTGTCTCTGTCTCTCTGTCTCTCTCTCTCTCTCTCTCTCTCTCTCACACACACACACACACACACACACACACACTGTATTAGTCAGTTTTATAGCTCCTGAATATAATATCTGACAGCCATAATTTAAAGGTGGATAGGTTTTGGGGTTTTTTGTTTTTGCTTTGTTTTGTTTTGCTTTGTTTTGTTTTCAGTACTTGGGAATCGAACTCAAGATCTTGTACTTAGCAGACAGGCGCTTGTGCCAGGTTTGGCCAGCTCAGCACTCTGAGAGCAGTACCCTAGGCCTCTTTTCCTGTAATCCCCTTCATTCCCTCTCTCACTGTCAAATTGGTTGCTCCAGTCTTGATTTTCATGCTATGCTCAGATGACAAAGGAAGAAAGAATGATCTTCATTTTATTTACCCCTATTTTCTTGGTTACAACTATTGAATACAATCAGTACTGCCTTCTATTCAGCTTTGGTATCAACCAATAGTAAGCTGACTCTAGAAAAGATCAAGTAAACATTGGTTTTCAGAAACAATTAAACCCAGACACTCCTCTTTCCCACTGAATCCATGTATTTCAACTGTTTTCAACAGTACTGAGTCGGTATTAGGTTTGACTAATATCCACAGAGCAAGCTATTCTGTTCACCTGGTTATCAAGACCGTCTCTCTGGAAGTGAACTTCACCTGAAACACAAGTGACCTTGTACTCTCTGCATTAGTTGCTTTTATTTATTACCTGAACACGATGCATGGCACCCATAATGTAAGAGAGGAAAGATATGTTTTGGAAACCCAGGGTACAGAGGGTTTGATCCATAGTCACCTGGCTCCAAGGCAGGGCAGCCTGGCAGAGGGGCATCGCGGAAGAGAATCAGATCATGGCACAGCAGACGGGAGCAGACAGAGATCAAAAATGGGGAGAAGGAGCCTTCCAGACCACACCCCAGGGACCATCCCTTCCAGGCTTCCCTTCCCAATGTTTTAGCCCAGGTGACCAATGGGGTCCTGAGAGCAGGTGATAGGAGATTAAGAAAAGACTAGATACATAATAAAAGGTGAGCTGGGATGGGTGGGGCCTAACATCACTGACAGAGAGGCAGCACCACCCCACACAGTCTGCTGAGATCACTGGAAGGGAAATACTTTAGGAGCTAACCCTAAGGCTGGACACCTGCTGATATGCCACTAAGCTAGGAGTCACCTTGTTCACATGGTTTGCATCTGGCAACCCATGCCCTGGGATGGGCTTTGCTCTAGTCCCAAAGATTGTTCACATAGCTGGGCTCTGGATCACTATGCTTTTGGGGTTGGCCTTGCTCTAGCCTTGAATACGAGATCAATCTTCAGCTCAGCTACTCTTTACATCTCAAATCACAATTAGCCATAAACTCAATGCTACACTAACCTACTAGTGAGTATCACACACACGGAATCCATTAGCCTCCCAAAATTTCCACCTGTGAGCTCGTGAGGCTTTGGGGGAACATCTAGATAGAAACCACAACATCCAAGGGTCTCCACATACCTCTTCATCAAACATTTTATTGATGACCCTCAAAGCCCAGACCAATCAGCCAAACCAAGGAGATAATGTTCTCCTCAGTTCAGGTCATCCTTCCCAGGTAAAATGAACAACCCAGTGGCAAACTCTATCTCAGTCCTTTGAAATCATACCTGGAGGGCTTAAAATGCTATGTATTTTGGAAGGAACATATTTATTCATGTTTTTCCTTTGGTCAATAGATTAAAACAAATCCCCAAGTGATTTTAGCTGTGAGCAGCAGACAGGTAGCAGATTTTGCTATACACTCTTGGAGTGAGATCAAAATTTTCCTATTACTTCTTTGTATTTGGACAGTCAGTTCCTGGTTCTATATCTCTACTGTCTGATGATGCAGTCATCCAGGCAGGCTCCACTTCATCAGCTGGTGGATGAATAACACCCCGTGTGTGAAGAGCAAGATGGTCCCGATGTATTACCTCCATGGTCAGTCTCTTTTCTAGTTTACAGCATCAAGCAAAGAGCTATTATTTGAAAGGAAGAAGATCATTTGAACTAACACATGCAACTGCTAAAATATCCTACAGAAATTATTATCAATATATATGGGGCTGAGGACAAAGCTCACAGGCATGAGTGCCTGCCTAGGAAGCATAAGATCCCAAGTTTCATCCCCGGTACAGGGAAAATAAATAAATTAATGAAAAATAAAATTCTGAGACTACATATAGCCTCAGAATTTTATGAGAAATACATTTTACTGTAATCCAGTATGAGACATTCAGAGGATCCTGAACGAAGTTAACAAATCTTAGTAGTTGTTGCCCTTACTACAGGCTATGTCCTGATAGCTTTCTTTTTCTTTTCTTTCATGTTTCTGAAATGCTGCGCAAAATGCTCTTAAGTGGATTTCACAACTCACTAAATGGGTCACAACACACAGTTGGAACCTTGCTGCCCCTGAGGGCCCATGATAATTTCCCTACTGGAGCTTGCTAGAGAAACTGCAGAATGATGCAGTCAGGTGTAGAAAATTCAAACAGAATTGATTCTACTGCTTCAAAAGGTCCACAGAGCAGAGCCACTGGCCCTACAGGGCCTGCTGCAGGAGCTCCTCTGGGCTGGACTTCTGCCTCCCAGCCACTGGGCTGCACAGTGAGTGGATCAGAGCTTTCCCCTCCAAGTGTGTAGAGTTTTCAGACTTAAAAGGACCTCCCAAAACATTATTATTTCTTTTCCATGCATAATGCAAAAATTTCTCTTTCACTTTTGAGGAAATTAACTACATACTTTTGTAGTGGGAATACTCCTTTAGAACACTACTCGAAGCACATTTATTATTAATAACCTGTATAACCCCAGGAAAGTTGGAATATGAAGACTTTTCGGAAAGTTGGAACAAAGACTGACACGAAAAATTCTTACCAGGTAGAAAAAGAAGTGAGAGAGACCTAAATCTTATGTGGGCACTGAGAAAAAGGGGAGAAAAAATATATAGGAAGTCAGATACTCATGTCTAAGTGTGTGCCATGGGGTTTTGTTTCTTTTTGTTTGCGGTACTAGGGATCGAACTTGGGACCTTGTAGTTTCCAGGCAGATGCTTACGCTGCTGAAGTAGCCAGAGAAGTTGAGAAACCCAAGCAGTGGGATGTGGTTTCTGGCAAGTGTTAGGTACAAGCTATTAATAACACTCCTCAGAGTCCTCCACGCTAGGAAGCCATGGAGAAGATCCACAGCTAATGCCTGAAGACAGTCAATTTTGCCTCGCAAGGAGGCAGCACATGGAAATCAGAGCTCCATGTGTCAGAATGGGGTTTCCCCCAGAACAGGAGCATAGACACAGCAGGACCTGTGGCTTCTGTGACTTCCAAAGCACAGCACAGACATCAGCATTGTCCTGCCTGCTAGAGAAGGTGACTCATGATGGTCCTGAGAGTCACAGTCCACATGTAAACCCAGGCTCTCCCTCTTGTTCCTGTAGGAACCTGGGAACTGTTCTTTGATTTGGGACGTAAGCTGGGGAACAAAGGGAGAGACCTGAAATTGACTTGGAAGTGTTTTGATTGCTTGTTTGTTTACCTTCAGTGGCAACAGACAGTTGTCAGGCATGTCCGATGAATTATGGAAAATAATGAACTTATGTTTTAGAACATAAGACCTTATCAATGTACACACATGTTCCTACTAAGTTTTCAAATGGAACCAAGTTGATGGAACCAAATTAAGTTGTAGTGTTTCAAATTCAGTGGTGCGCTCTCACCACCTTGGTATGTAGTTCACTGGGGAGGTTTCACTTTCCCTGGTTTTGGTTATCTGTGCTCATTTGAACATTTGAACATTTGAACATTTTATGTTTGGAAAATTCCAAGCATACCACTTTCTGAGATTTTTAATTATTCGCCATTCTCAGGACCATGACAAAATCTCACAACATCCCATGCTTTCCTGCCCAAGAGGTAAACCATTGCTTTTTCAGTCTATGGATGCTGTGCCCACTGACATCCTGCTAGTCACATCATAGCCAGGTTGGCGACAGATCAGCTGTCATAGGATCCCAGTTCTGTTATTCACATAATTCTTCTTTTTTTGCTTTGCAATTGCCCAGAGTCCAACAGTAGAGATGCAAAGGAATTTACAGGAGATAAGCCAGGAAAAGGCAGGTTACCTATTATACTGTACGGCAATGCTGTAATGTATAAAGGACAACAACATAGTCCATAGACGGTGCCTTACCATAACCGTAGTCTCGGGCATCTTGGGGTATATCTCCTGCAGATAAGGGGAGACTAACACATATTAAGCTATAGCGAATAAAGAACAGAAAGACACATAGATTCGTGTTCTTATAAAATGAATATTGCATGAGACAAGATGTATTGCACAAATGAGGAAATGGAAGCTTATGGGCAGAATTAGACCAGTTTCAATTCCTTAGGAAGGTGTCATTATAAATCACACAATCCTAAATTGTACTTTACAAATAATGGATGAGACCCAGAGACCTTGGCCAGGGCCAGGATTCCACACAAAACACAAAGTTAATAATTTCTTAAAAGAAATTACAGAGCTCTTAAATTGTTTATTTCAAAAATTCGCAAACTCCATTAAATTCCCTTTTATGTATATGTAAACTAGATTTACAATTGGGGCATAAAACCAGAAGAAGACATCTGTATATTACATTTCTCTTCTCTACACCTCAGCTGAAAAGGCGATGAAGGAGATAAGTGAAGTTCTTCAATAACCTAGCTCCCCGGAGGTCATGCATTATGTATGATCAAGAGGGATATAAAATTGTTGTTATGAACTCCAGGAAGAGATTAGGGGATCAAGAAACTTCTTCACTAGGAGTCTGTGAAAAAACAAAAGCAAAACAAAAACAGTGAAGGTTAATAATTATAACAACAGTAAAAATCCAATCATAGTTCTAAGGACAGATTTATACTGAATATACATATACATATATATATATATATATATATATATATATATATATAATAAATTTTGTTTATGACTTCTATCAAGCCAAAATTTATAAATGATCATATTTCCAGACTAATATGACAATTTGAGCATCTCAAGCATTGCAGATCTCACTTGGTAGATTCTTTTCAACACCAGAAATATAATTTTAGAGTCCCAGTCGCCTCATTTCTTCTTCACAAGGGAAACTCCTTACTTGCCCCCGGCTTATCCAGTTCATTCTTTCCTCTTTTGCTTCCTGCATCGCTGTTGCCCTTGGCATAGCCTGTCTCCCTTATCTTCACTCAACCCCTTGGTGTTCCCTAGGAGACACTGTAATTTTGTCCCTGGGCTCCCCTACCAAGTTGGCCAGCAGTTTCTTCCATGCTTCCCCTCCCCTCCCTGCTCCAAATTCCCCCTCCCTTCCCCCTCCCTACCCCTTCCTATGTGGTTACCTTAACGCTACAGATAGCCGCCACCTGCATTGGCGTAATATTTCCTTTGTAGGACCTTCCAGCACTCGTGTCTGGGGCTGTGAACACGTGGGGCCCAGGCCCACTTGGATCTGCTCAGCACAACCCCAAGCGGCCACCCAGGCCGCAGGTCAGGCTGGCAGAGTCCTGCTTGCGGTTGTGAGACAGTCCTGCAGCACCTTTACCTGAACCTCCTTCCCCCACCCTCCCAGGGCTGCTGACCCCGCCCTCCGCACTCTTCATGGCAGTACACTGCATGCTGAAGCTAGCCCTGGAGTCATCTCCGGAGCACCTCCCTTTTGCTGGCATCCTAAACTTTCCACGAAGTCTGTCCCTACTAGAGGGCCGTTCTGCTCCTTCATAGCCACTCCCATCAACCGTGTCCTACAAAAGCGTGAAGATTAAACATGTTACAAAGAACAAGATTTTGTTCATTATATTTAACATTTTTTTTTAGTTTAGTTCTAAAAAAAAAAGACCACAGTGTGAAATGTACTTATTAATGAAGTTGGAACTACATGTGCGTTCTTTTTCTTTTTCTTTTTTTTTTTTTTTTTTGTCTTTTTGAGGAAGGGTCTTGCCATGCAGTTCAGGCTGACCTTGAACTCACTTTTGTAGTCCAGGCTGGTCTCCAACTCGCACTGATCCTCCTGCCTCAGCCTCCCAAGTGCTGGGATTACAGACGTACGCCACCATGCCCGGCTACATGTGCATTCTTGCACCACAGATCTCTAGAAGTTTTTCACCTGACAGGACCAAAACCTGATAATTCCCATATAGGTTCACTTCCTTTCCCTAGCCTCTGGCAACCACCAGTCTCCTGTCTGATTCTATGAATTTAACTAGGTTACAGATCTCGTAGAAGTGAGAGCACACATGGTGATTGAGTTAGTTCACATATCATGGTACCCTCACATTTATCAGTATTGTACCGTCTACTGGGAATACTTTCTTTTTTTCAACGTAGCTCTATGGCACTTTATCTACCGACTACACTTCTTTTATCAATATGTCTACCCACGTACAATGAATTTGCTTGTTCTTCTTGGTTAACACGAACAACACTGTAACAAACATGGGTGTATCAATGTCTCCTCAAGCTCCAATTCTCAGTTTTGGGGCTAAAAACTTAGAAGTGTACAGTATTATGAATTCTTTACGTATTATCTGTATATGTATGCTTTAATGTTCCTACTGATAGATTGAAAAATATGTAAGTACATTCATTTGGATTATCTCTACCATGTCAGAATCCTTGCATAATACACTGCTGTACGTCTTTGGTTTTGGGAGGTATGGTATTCAGAGAGATTAATTTACTGTCTTGGGTAAAATTAAGGGAGTGAGCTAGATTTGCTGTTCCGAGCAAATGTTTTTTGTTTGTTTGTTTTTTTATTTAGGATAGGGTGTACACTGTCTACAGCATCTCACTACACAGACCGGCCTCATAACAATTCTGTTTTCAGCCTCTCAAGTGCTGAGATGGCAGGCCTGTCCCATCACACCCAGTCTCAGTCGCCATCTCCATGTGTCCTGGGGGCAGGGCCAGCATCATGCATGGAGGGTGGAACCCCAGGCCCTGCATCTGCCTAAGCAGGCACCTTAATTCACTGAGCTATATCTGGCTGGCCCCAGAGCAAGTCTTTTGTAAATGACCAGGAGTATGCAAAAAAGTGCTTCAGAAAGCTCGTGACAGCTATTTCTATTTCTCTGTTATTAATCAACTCACAAACAAGGGCTAAACATTCCCTCTTTACAGCGCAGCAGGACACAAGCTGCTGGGAATCAGGAGGTGCTCTGTGACCTTTGAACATCTTTCACTTGTTCCTGACTCAGAGGTACCTGACTGGACACCAGGGGAACTCTGAGAATGGGAACTTTCCATTTTTAATTGCTTTTTATTTTAGTCATATACTGTCTAATTTTTTTTTTTTTTTTTTTTTTTTTTTTTTTTTTTTTTTTTTTTTTTTTTTTTTTTTTTTTTTTTTTTTTTTTTTTTTTTTTTTTTGGTGGTGGTACTACTAACGATCAAACTCAAGACCTTGTGCTTCCCAGGTTCTTAGTTACTTTTTACTCATGGCTGGGACAAATATCCAACACTCAAAATGAAGGAAGGAAAGGTTTATTTAGCTTACAGTTTGTGGAAGTGTCATTTCATACTCAGCTGGCTCCAAGGCCACAGAAAACAATGAAGAGACGAGAAGGAGCAACAGCTGTGGCATCCATCAAGCCTCTCTCTTCCAAATTCTGTGCCAGTGCAGAGCTCCTCCCAAGTGGCATGGCTGTGAAGATCAAGCTCCTCCAAAGACAAGGACTTCTCCCAAGGAAGCAGGTCAGGGCTGGGCCAGGCAGGAAGCAGCCAGGGCAGGGTGGGGCTGGGCTGCTCTGATCACATAGTCTTCCTCAGCTCTTTTTATGCACTTTTTGTGCTGAGTCACTCTGGGGTGGCCTACCTGGCCCTAGAGTGGAACCAATCACATCCCAGGGCAGGCCCTCTGCATCCTGCAGGATGGGGCCCCCACAGCCCGGAACTAGCCCAACCCATCCAGCCAAGCTTCCTCAGGTTGACATGATGTATCAACCACCACACCAGGCAAGCACTTATTGCACTCAGCTATCCCCCTGGCCCTGTGCTGTGTCGTATTTACCCACAGTGCATCAGCCATTAAAAGCTGGAACCATAGGAAACACAAAGAAAAAAATTTGAAACTTTGTTTCAGCATAATCTCTATTAGCTCAACTAATGAAAATTCTTTAAATCTCACTTTTAAATGGTTCTGTGAGTTTAAAAGTCAATGTGGAAAAAAGACAAAAGCTAGTAATGGAATAACTTCAACTTGCTTCTTTAGAAATAATGATTAGCTAAACTCAAATTGTGTTTATAAAGTAAGATTAAAATAATAGCTTTAAATAGGTTTTTGATTGTTCATTCTACAAACAACACAAAATGATGGGAAAACACCCACACAAATTACAAGATTCCCTAATAGCACATAATGAAAGTTGCTTTTGCATTTTTAATGCCATAGAACTTTAATATTCTCTAACACTTGACTTCCAGCACAAAAATAAAACATGCCATTTATTTGTTTTGCATTTTATAAAATTATGCTTTTTATATAATATATTAGAAATAAATTAACCAGTGGATGTCAGTTATTATTTGAAAAAATAAAATTTGTCTGATATGTCTTAAGATAACAATAAAATACATTTTAATATATGATATATAACACCTGTATCTCTCAGGAGAGCCTATTTGCTGGTTCACCTCAACACAAAACATGTATTTAAATGACATATAAGTACAACATTCAAAATTTATTAGGATCAATTTAAATTCATTTATAACTGCTTAACTACATTAAAATTTCTTTATCTGAGACTTTCCATTGTCTTATACAATATAGCATAAAAATTCCTGTCAATCTTCCTTCTCTCTCCACCTCGCTCTTTCAAATTATTTTCCTTAAATCTCTGCAGTTCTTTACACTGTGCTTTGATAAACATGTACTTTTAAAAGAATATGGAATAAAGAAGCTTCTAGAAGTAGCTTAAGGAAAAAGGGAGTCAGTAGATAAAGGATGACCACCCAGGGAAGAACACAGCCAGCCTGACTTTAGGGGGTCCAGGAGGCACTCCCTGGAATAGCTTCAAAGAAAGTTGAGTTGGAGTCCAGTTTACTGAGGTGGACTTTTATGGACAGGGTGGGGAGGAGGCTAGTGAGACAGGGGAGGTGAGGGCCGCACGAATCACTGAGTGTGAGGCTATAGAGTGGTCACATAACCTAGTAGGCAAGGTGTGTGTGTGTGTAGTGTTTTAACAGAACAGACTTTGCTCCTAGGCTCAAATGAGGGTCTGTGGTTGAGTTCTGAGAGCTCAGGAACTCGGGCAGTTGGGAGTACAGGGGGGAAGAGAGGATCAGACCCAGCAGGAGTCCTTACATGGGGGTGGCAAAATTTTACCAATATTTACCTGATGCTAGTTTTCCTTTGATTCCTGTAACTTCACTTGTCTTCTAGTTGTCTTTTTAAATGTAAAATTTAGATCTATAAAAGGTACCCATCTTAAAATGTACACTATGAGTTTCAAACATATACCTAATTAACCAACACCCAATATGCAATCTATGCAGGACATATGCATTAACCCTAAGTCCTCCTTTGTATCCTAGTCATACAGATTTTTATAATTAATAGAGCTCATGTGTATAACAATTCCTAACATTGCTTATCTTTATTTCTCATGCATTATTGCTTGTTTCAATTTTTACTGCTGAAAGATACTCTATTAAAATAGCGCACCACTTTTGATTTATGTATTCTCCTAATGAGTAGATTTCCTTGACCAGGAGGTTTTTCTACTACTCCACTGTGTTCAGTCCTATAACCAGCTAACATATTTCTAGGGCCGCTTCATTAATTTTTACATCTGACATAGCAGGCAAATTTCACTGTACCACATTTAAGAGAGATAATAGAGCAGCCACCTTTCATATTATACTAGGTTTAAATTATTATCACTTTGGAGAAGGGTTTGACAACACCTAAGAAAGGGATAGAGGAGCATTCTTCATTATACAATAAATCTCATCCTAGTTATGTTTATTATGTATTTATTTTTCCAGTACTGAGGACTGAACTTGGGACCTTGTGCTTGCCAGGCAAACACTTATGCCATGAAGGTATAACCTCAGCAAATTTAAAGAAATTCTTGTATGTCTACTGTTACAGTTTATATCTGGATACCCCTGAAAACCTGATGTACTCTGACACAGGGAGCTTGAATATTGGCTGAATCATGGTGGTGATCTAGCTAACCATGGTGGTGGAAAGCTGGATCCTGTCAACAGGCCACTGGGGTCTTGCCTGGGGAAGACAAACCTTTTTCCTCTACTGCTCCTTCGCTCCCTTCATACTGGAAGCATTCCTTGGAGGTAGGCCTTCCCACTGTGTTGCTTCTGCCTGAGCCCCAGCTGACCATGGACTGAAAACACTATAAGCCTTTCCCCGTTTACATGGTGGGGTCCGACATCTAGTCACAATAACAACAAAGTAACTTGGACAACATGTAAAAAGTATATCAAGAAATACATAGACACGATAAACTATATGCAGTGTAAGAACCACCTCTGAAGTAATAAGATGCAAGTAAGGACAGACAGCATCCACTAATTTCTTTGAAGCTTGGTTCTAAAGTATTTTGCAATTTCTAAAAAGTATTTTATGATGCCAAACCATTCCAAAATGAAGACAGGATTCAAAAAATTACTAATACTATCTTTTTAAAAAAAGTCTGTGGGAAAGAGAATTTAGCCAGAATCTTTGGGAGACACAGAAGTAGCTAACCTTCCAGATTCTTGATTCTGGGTGTCAACATAGATCTTTCACAAATGGGAAATAAATGAAGAGAAAGAGGAATGGAAGAGCGAGAAAAGAAGAGGACATAGAGAGTTAAGACGTGTTGCATACATGTGCCAATTCTCCGCAGTGGACATAATCATTATGTACTGCAAATGTGCTAATAAAATTCTATTTTATATTAAAAATATTGCAAACAGCTAAACTTGAGCGGGGCCTGGGTGCCTACTGCAGGGAAAGTAGCATGTTTTCAGGTCCAGAAGAGTCATTACTGAAAATCATATTGGTCCTCTAGGCTACTTTGACTATACCATAGCACTGTACCATATCGAATGTATGTGAGCATGCAGAGTACTATGGACAGTTGTAGACTAGCAAACATTTAACATCTTGCTTAGTTAAGGATAAGAAGGTGATAAAACCCCGAATTGTAGTGATGCTCACTTTGCATGGTCTGAACACTTCTACCTGGGCTGTTTTTTTTTTTTTTTTTTTTTTTTTTTTTTTTTTTTTTTTTTTTTTTTTTTTTTTTTTTTTTTTTTTTTTTTTTTTTTTTTTTTTTTTTTTTTTTTTTTTTTTTTTTTTTTTTTTTTTTTTTTTTTTTTTTTTTTTTTTTTT
>PVJA010036450.1:0-20942 GCA_004027025.1 Myocastor coypus
TTTTTTTTTTTCTTGTGGAACCAGGAATGGAACTCAGGACCTTGCACTTGTCAGCTGGCACTTGTGCCCCTGAGCTATCTCCCCAGCCCTAATTTTAATGTCACTAAATGACATTCAATTTGGAATTGTCAAGGAAACTACACAGATCTAGCTAAAATTTCAGCTGGCACTTGTGCCCCTGAGCTATCTCCCCAGCCCTAATTTTAATGTCACTAAATGACATTCAATTTGGAATTGTCAGGGAAGAGTGTAATTGAGTAAGTTGATATCCTGACCTTCCCATGTTGCTATTCTGCAACTAGTAATCTTTTCTACCTTCATCTTTAAAAAGGATATTAAAATAGCAAATGTTTTCAAAGTTATGAATAAATATTGACCACCATTCAAAATTCTGAATGGAGCCACACATATTTTAATAGCAGGTATCAAAGGAATTAATGAATAGATTGAAAGGTGCTGAAATATGAATGTGGTTAGCATTCATTCAAAGTTCACTAAACAGTCAGTTGTGCTTCTACAAATTTAATGCAAATATATTAAAAGGATGCCAGTAGCCTATCCTTTGTTCCTTACTTGGTACATCTGCTATATATTTATTAAGCTGAAGTTCATTAACGAGAAACCTTGGGAGTTTCTTCCTTCAGAAATGGAAGAGAATTGCTACATAAATTACCAGTTACATAAATTACCAACATCTTATCCTGAAAGAAAGGACAGAGATTTTATTTAAGATTTAGATATAAGATAAAGTGTATCATTTAATACTACATTGCTCTACCTTGCAATTAGGAAAAGCATAAGAATCAGGTACCAGTTAAAAATAATAGTTTACAAAGTAGAGTATGTTTGGCTGAAAGAAGGGTACAGAAAGGAACTTTAGAAAGTAGAATTGGTCACACCCCTTGAGTGTCAGGTGGGGGTCTAATCTTTCAACTTGGGTAAATAAATTGTAAGATGTTGAACAGAGATAGAAATTTCATGATAAATGAGGTATTTCAGAGACAGTGTCATTTCTTTTCTTGATATGATGAAAGAATTAGGCATAGGGAAATAAAATGTTAGAAAACAGGTGGGAATGGAATCTCAGAAATGATCCAGCTAGCTGCAAATGCAGTGTGGGCTTGGATAAATGACAGAGGCTGCTAGATGTGATGACTTCCACAGCCTGGATGATAGTATCATGCTAAACAAGGTGGAACAAAAAGATGTTAGGAAGCTAGAAAGGGTGTTTTTGGTAAGAGATGAAATTCTTCAGAAGGGGTCTTTGGGTGTAACTGTGGTAGAGTTCTTGCCTAGCATGTACAAGGCCTTGGGTTTGGAGGTGGAGTGGGAAAGAGTGGGAAACCTACTTGCAAGGAAAATTTTATTTGTTTTGTTTTAGGAAATACTGACTTTGAGATTGTATTTGGAAAACTAGAAAGTTTTAGGAGAAGGAAGATAGAAGAGAGCCAGTGAATATGAAGGAATAGGATTGAAATATTACTACAATAAATAGCTTTTTAAAATGTTTAGTTTCTTCTTTGGGGCATATCATTTATTTGTTGAGTAAATTAACATCAGAGTTCATTTTGGGGCTGGGGAGATAGCTCCATGGCACAAGGGTTTGCCTGGCAACTGCAAGGTCATGAGTTTGAACTCTGGTCCTGAAAAAAAAAAAAAAAAGTTGATTTGGCAGCAAAATTTGACCTGAATCGATGTAAGGCAACTTATCTCAGAGAGAATGGTTTCACATTTTGGCCACTAGAACACTAATGTATGTTGTGTGATTTGTAGATGATAGTAACTTTTTCTGCATCAGGAATTGAACTTGAGACCTTGCGCTTGCCAGTGAGGCACTGTGACTATGTACCCCAAGCCCTATTTACAGATGATATCTTTCCAAAATCAGATGCTTCTTTGAAAATATTTCTGGGTCCAAGGAGCTTTTTTCATAAGAGCTTTTGGATCAATATTAAGTTTAGAGAAAGAATGATAATGAAAGGCCTTATAGAATCATGTAGAACTGGAGGTCACCAGGTCATGTGTAGGTGCTGGATAAATTGTGAGAGACTTTGAATAGTTAGAAAAGAAACAGATTAAAGGAGAGAGAAACCTAGGAGGGGAAGGTTGGTGGTTGTCAAAGGGGTGGCACATTTAAGGGAAGAACTTCTGGGTAAAATGGGGCAAACTAGATAGTCTTAGAATCAGAAAAAAACATATACTCTGGTGTCTTTTCTGATCACATAAACCTGACACCTTTTAGAAGCAGAAAAGAGCAAAGAAGAAATAGGAAAATACTAAAAATGTTTCTAATGGGTGAAAGTACACATTGGTTGAAAGGAGGATATTGAGCATAGATGGACCATCATTTTGGAGAGGAGGAGAGACACTCCTTATAAGGCTATGAAACAGTACCAGAATGCGAACTTGGCACAAGAAATTCATGCTAAAATGTTGTTTTTCTTTGTAGAGAAAAAGTTACTGCCCAAAAATGGTATAGGGAAGAACTGATGATTCCAAAGAGTGGTTTTGGAGAAACCACTGAATGTATGATGTCTGATAAAATGACCAGGAGTTACTAAACACCCTAAGTCCATGATCCAGATGTATGCAGAGTAATGTTCAGTCACAACTGTCTTTTTAGTTAGTATAAGCTAAAGATTTCCCAATCCACAAAAATGTATTGTTTTCATTCTTGCGACAGATGGTAGATGTAACACACCAAATGATACACATGAAATGGTCCTTATGTCTCTAGTTTTTCCAAGAATGATCAAAATAGCTGCCCAGAACTAAGAATATAACTACTATATTATGATAGTCTCCTAATTGATCTCTCTACCAATCACTTGTTTTACAATACTGAGATTGAACCCAGAGCTGTTGATTGATCCCAAAGCTTATCTCCTCCTCCTTTTTCTGACAGAGTCTGGCTAAGTCACCAAGTAATCCAAGATGGGTTTGAATTCAAGATCTTCTGCCTTAGCCTCCTAGAGAGTAAGGGTTATAGGTGTGTCACAAAGCAAGGAGCCCCCTTGTTTTCCTGCTCCTATGGTTCTTTCCTTAGAGTGAAGCCAGATTCATCTTTTATATATAAACGGGATTCTACTCCTCTGCATTCAAATCTCCTGTGTCTATTGAGTTTACAGACTCCTTATGAAGTGGCTTTCCACCTGCCTGCCTCACTACTCTTCTTCCACCATTCACCCCTTCATGCTGCCCCCAGAACACTGGAGTAGTTGTCTGAATTCCTTGGCTGATGAATGTAGCATCATTACGTGTTAGCGTGGCTTGGGGTGTAGTTGCCCCATCCTCAGGCAACTGATTGATGCATATCCTTCAGCTTATCCTTAGCCTAATAGTCACTTTTGAGTGAGGCTGCTCAGACAAAATTACCTCAACCTACACAAGTTATCTGCAGAGTAAATTTTACTGTGAGGTAATTCTCTGCTTGTTTGATTTTCTCTTTTATCCCCTAGAGGACAAGCTTTGTGAAATAGAAACTTTTGTTCACCTCTGTGTCTCCATCCTTAGCACGATATTTAGCATATACTAGATGTTCAGTAAATTCCTTGACTGAATTAATATTTTTCTGTATCTTTTAATTTCTTTTATATTATTTCTTAAGGACTATTTAATATTTAGTTGGTATGTGGAAGTTTTTTCAGTTTTAAATTTTGGTTGATTTCATTTGACATAGCAAAAAAAGGACAGCACTTTTCTTCTTACAGTTTTATAACCATCCATTAATGTATGGATTTTTAGGTAGTCAAGTCTAAAATCTATTCTGTTTTCTTGTGCCATAATCTTCTCACCCACCACCCCAATTAATGTCATTAAAAGAAGAGGAAAACATATTTATTCATAAATATCTTACATAGCAGAAGGTACTTTTGTTGGGAAGCCCTTTGTGACCAACACCTTTAGCCATTTTGCCTGCCCCACAGTCTATATAGAGCTGCCTGTGGGAACAGGTGGGGTGAAGGAGGGAGATCCAGCACTCTGCTGTGTATGCAGGCTTCCAGGCCAAGTCTTGATTTTTGAGGAGGACAGAGAGCTTCCTTCTTCTCCCAGTCCCCAAGGGGAGGGTGCAGTTGCTTCTCACCAGTCTGTCCAACACCAGCCTGACAAACACAGCATTATGGCACACCCAGAATTCAAAATGACTCTCAGCTTATCTTTCCTTCAGGGAAGTCACTGAAGAAATACAAACAACATACTCCTGCACTGTTGTAAAGATGAGTCTAGAGCAGGAGCCAAAAAGCAAATATATAATCATAAAAGTGAAATAAAGTATATTTGCTTGGACCACCTTCCTCCGCGTGATTTGCACAGCTGTGCCAGCTGTGACATAGTATAATTAATAGTTGGCACTGAAGGCTCATGTTACCTGCCAGTGCCATGAGGCCTCCTTATACTTTACACTATGCAATCATTAATTAACCCATCCTTGAGTGCCTAAGTTGGGTATCATTATCCTTGCTTTGCAAACACGGAAAAGCAAGGGTGTTAGTGCCTAGACTCTAAGTTCTGTGTCAGCAGTCTCAATAAAGAATCCTGAGCCAGGTATGGTAGTGCATGCCTGTAATCCCAGCACTCAGGAAGCTGAGGCAGGAAAATCACAGCAATTTTGAGGCTGGCCTCATTACCTAGTTCAAGGCCAGACTGAATTACATAGAAAGATCCTGTTTCAGAAGGAAATAAAACCCTGAAATGTTTGACTCTGAGCTAAATTTCATTTTTCTACATTGTAAACTCAGTCTATATCACCACTGAAGACAAACAAATGGAAACAACCTACATATATATATATGCTTGCAATACTTGAGTCCCACTTAGGTTATTGACATGACTGGAGAGTATGCTCTACTTGGTGTGCTTGAAAGTAGGAGGAGAGGACCGTGGTGGGAGAGCAGTAGGTGGCATGGAAATATGGAGGACAGTGCTTTATAAGTAGGAAAAGGCATGTTAGTCTTCAGGGAGCTGGGCTACTTACATAACTCCATCTTCCCTTCTAGAATGCTCCAAGGAAATGCTATAGTGTAAGGATGTCAGAACAAAGGAACGTGAAAACAATATGTGCTCCCTAATAATGTGTGTCTTCTTTGAAGACATTTCATAGGCAGCTACCCAGCCAGTTGATAAGTAATGCTGGAAGGCTTTCTGATAATCATGCTTCCACAGAGTCTTATCTATTTTATTCTTTTCTATAGATTATTTATATGAGCCCATAAGCTTTCCTATGCCAAAAGAATAAAATACTGCACAGGGGTTAATTTCTGGAACTTTGTACACAGAAAGATGGATAGTAGTACAATCTTTTGGATGTGAATTACTAACAATAGCAATCAGATCACAAGAGGGATATAAGTCAGCCTAGAAGGGAGGATGGAACCACTGGGCTGTTCTGGTTTTCTGAGCTGAGCTTTTCCCCTTCACTCCTCACCACATCAGAAGATATGGGCCCTGTTAAGCACTTTGTAACAGGTACTTCAGAAAAAAGAGTCTTCTTGATACATATAGCCCAGTTTCAACAATTGACAACTTCTAGGTAATGTTATTTCCTCTTTACCTTTCAATTCTCCCATCCCATCCCAGTCACACACATGGACATTCCCACACAACATTTCAGATTAAAGGCCAACTCCCACATCAGCATGAACTCATATTTATCTTATAGATGCAAATAAAAATATGTAAAAACACATAGACACATTAGTATTTATAGTGGTTAGTCTGCACATGTATTTTCTTTCTGTCTGTCTTTCTTTATTTCTTCTTTTTTTTGTTGATTTTTAAACAGGGCTTAACTATGTAGTATAGGCTAGCATTGAACTCATTTATTGTAGCCTAGGCTAGATTGGAACTCATGGAGATCATCCTGCATCAGCCTCCAGAATGCTGAGATTACAGGCTTGCACCACTATCCCCAGAAATACACATATATTTTCTTGCTCTGTCAGCTCAGAGGGCCTAGAAACAGTGACACCCCACTGACAATGAGCATGCCAAGAGCCCAGATCTTGGTTTCTAATACTAGCCTCCTATAAAAAAAACAAACCAGGGTTCCTTGGGGGGGGGGGAGAAATCACTGATTTTAAAACTAAGGCACAACATATTTAAGATAAGCCTGGAGTAAGAAAGTTCCAAGCACCCCCCCCCCAAAAAAAAAGAAAGAAAATACCAAGCAGGAGGAGTTGCTCAGTGGGAGATTACTTGTCTAGCATGTACAAGGCTCTTCCATTCCCAACACCTTAGGGGGAAAAGTGTTCAGCACACCCAGCACATAATGATGAGGATATGGATAAAGAAAATCTAACAGAAAAAAATTCCTAAAGGACAAAACTAAAAGAATGTGAATTAAAAAAAAAAAAAAAACATTACACTATCAAGTATAAAACAAATATACTTTAAAAATTAAAAAAATAAAACAAATATATCTGAGTCCATACTGATATAGAGATATTACTGAATAAATAAATTAATGGAAAAGAAGAGACAAATGTGCTATGCAGCAGAATTCCAAATAATTTGAATAAATGCTTCTGCTTCTTAGAGGAAACATGAAACCCCTCACAAATGACTTCCTTCTGAAGAGTACAATATGGAAGCAAGATAAAAATGTGATTTTATTTTATTTATTTTTATTTTTATTTTTATTTTTTGAGGGACCGAGGTTTGAACTCATGACCTTGCACTTGCTAGGCAGGCACTTGTACCACGGAGCTATCTCCCCAGCCCCCTAAAATTGTGATTTTATAGTGGAGAAATTTAACAACTATTATTTCAGTGAGGTAATTGATATCAGCACCAATGTTCATAGGTTACTTTGATAGTAGGTACCATTGATATAATGTGATGGATATCCTTATTGATTTCTGTGGTCTTCTGTCCCAAAATACATAACCCAAGTCTAATCATGAGAATACCACCACAAAAATTCCAAAGAGATTTATTTTACAAAATAAGTTTTCTTACTTTTTTTTTCTATTGCTGAGGCAAACTACCCAACACCCGCAAGTTCAGGGAAGAAAAGTTTATTTAGCTCACAGTTTGAAGAGGTTTCAGTCCATAATCAGCTGGCTCCAAGGGATGGTGACATTCAGAGGAGAAATAGTTCATGGTGGGCAAAAAGTAGCAAAGCAACAAGGGACAAGACAAGCATGTTTCTGTCCTTTATATTGGATCTAGGCTCCTGGAATCAGGATGGGCTGATGTAGTAATTATACAAACCTAATCTTAGCACTTTTAATTCTAACATTGCACCATTAATCAACTAGATTCTATCCCACTTATGAAAAAGCCCCGCCTGTGACTGAACAGGGCTTTTGGTGGGGAGACATCTAGACATAAGCCACAATACTAATACTTTCAAAAACCGTCTGACCAGGGAGATAGCTCAGCAGTGTACATGTTGCCTGGCAAGGGCAAGGTCCTGAGTTCAATTCCTAGTACCAAAAACCTGAAACCAAAACAAAAAACTTTCAAAGTCAAAATTAACATAAGCCTAAGAAACAATCACAACCAACAGGAGTTTAAGATGTGATGACTAGATGTAATGTTGTGGTGTGCTGGATAGTCCTGGAACAGAAAAAGAACACTAGGTAGACTGAACTGACAAAGTATGCACTTTAGTTAATGGTAGTATATCAATATTGACTCCATTTTAACAAATGTACTGTACCTCAGGTAAGATGTTAATAACTGGGAAAACAAGGTGCAGTGTATATGGGAAATTTCTGTACTATTGTCTCAATTTTTTTAAAATCTAAAAGTGGGCTACAAAATAAAGACTAAATCTAGAATGTAGCTCACTGGTAGAGAGGTTGCTTAGCCCTGGATTCAATCCACAAAATAATAAAGGAAGCTCACAAAATAATACTAAAGGAAAAAGTGTGCTAGACTAAAACATGGTTCGTATAAGTATCATTTCTTCCATATATAGTTAATGCTATCTATCTATCTATCTATCTATCTATCTATCTACATTTTAAAAAAAATATATAACCACAGCACTGTTACCATACTTAAGAAGTTTTTTGTTTCTTTATTTTGTAGTACTGGGTATTGAATATAGGCTTTAGCACTGAGCTATATCTCACACCTTTGTTTGTTTGTTTATTGAGAAACTAAGCTGCCCAGGTTAGGCTCAAATTTGTGGTCCTCCTGCTTCAGCCTCCCAGTGTGCTAGGATTATAGGCATGAACTACCATGCTTGGCTTTAACAAAGTTATTGATAATTAATATTATAAATATCCAGTCATTGTTCTAATTTCTCTGATTATAGTTAGTTAATTTGAATCAGGATTAAAATTTGTCTTGTATTTGGTTAATATTTTGCTTAAACCTCTTATTAATTTAGAACAGCTCCTTTTTTTCTTATGACTGATTTTTTGAGGACTCTAGGTCATTGTTTATGTGGAATTTTTCACATTCTGGATATGAGTGGCTTTATCTTCATGGTATATTTTAGGTTTCCACAACCTCCAGTATTTATTGGTGAACAGTCAACCATCACTGGATCTTGATTAGATTATTTTGGCAAGAATGTTTTTCATATAGTGCTTTGTGTACACATCACATCATGAAGCATTTGCCAATCTCTCTATCTCATACTGTGACAAGTGATGTTATCCTTTCAATCTATTCTTTTAAAAGCCTTTACCTGACAGTATTAGCAATCCCTGGTCCCTTTTGGCCTGGATACATTGACTCATTTTGGCCAGTTACTGATTGAGATTTTTCTTACAGAAGAAATTTCCTTTATTGGTAATTTCCTGAAAAGAATTAAAAAAGAGGCAAGATAAATGCTTGATTTTTTTCCCTTTTGTTCTCACCAATGATTTTTAGCAGGAGCAAATGTTGGGAGATTAAATATAATAAAATAATAGGTGAGCGGGGTGATAGCTCAGTGGAATAGGGCCTTGCCTGTCAAGCGCAAGGTCCTGAGTTCAATCCCTGGTACTGCAAAATAAATAAATAAATAAATAAATAAATAAATAAATAAATAAATAAATAAAATAAAGTAATAGTGTTATATCTGACAGAGAATCGCTGAGGGGTGCTCTAGAAGTCCCTCCAAATAATTCTTCACTTCTCTTTGAGCCCTTGCTCTTAGTTCAGCAAGGGAGAAGTGAGACTATAGTGGATAATAGAGAGGTCAAGATTGATAGAGTGCAAAGTAAAAGTTTATTTAAAGTAGTTAAATTCAGAGAAAGTGGAAGAGAAGCTATCCCAGAAGCACAGTGGTGCTACAAGGTAGGCATCTCGCTTGGGATGGCCTACTGACTGTGAGAGGTGTCCATGCTTGTAGAGGCAAAGTTTTGTTTACTGGTGTGGGTTGAGCCAATCAGTGCCTAAGCCAGTGGTTCTCAACCTGTGGGTTGCGACCCCAGTGGGGGTTGAATGACCAAAATAGAGGGGTCGCCTAAAGCCATTGGAAAATACATAATGCATATCAGGTATTTACATTCCAAATCATAATTGTAGCAAAATTATAGTTTTGAAGTAGCCACTAAAATTATTTTTTGGTTTGGGGTCACTGCAACATAAGGAACTGTATTGCGAGGTCATGGCATTAGAAAGGTTGAGAACCACTGGTCTAAGCCTGTGTTTCTGAGGAGACAAAGCATACAGTAAACATAATACTTTCAGAAAGGATACAGTAATATTTTTTAAACACGTTATACACAGGTAAGCATGTGATGATTTTACAGTGTCTGTTAACACATATTGCTGTTTTTTTTTTTTTTTTTTTAATGTCCCACTCATCTGCTCCTACAATAGAAAACAAGTATTCAGGTAAGTAGGATCAAAATTTTCCACCTTCCAATTTTCAGAATAAAGACTAGCTGCTTTTAAAACATCTTGATGTGACCAGGGATTTTCATCATTGTGTATGCTGTATTTGCAACACTAAAAATATCATGTTAATAAACACACACTGTCAAGGAAAACAAAACAAATGAATTTGTAAAACATTCACTTGGCTTATGAGTTACTAGTGTCCTTTTTTTTTTTTTTTTTTTTTTTTTTTTTTTTTTTTTTTTTTTTTTTTTTTGGAACTAGTGTCCTTTTAATGTTTAAAAAGTGACATTTACATTGGACATGATGGCATATGCTTGTAATCTCAGCATTTGTGAAGCTGACGCAGGATTGCCCCAAGTTCAAGGCCAACCTGAACTACATGCAAGACCTTTTCTCAAAAAAACAAAAATAAATAGGGACATTTGCGATATTGTTAGGAAAGACATTCCAGAGGAAAGAAATAGCAGGAACGGGATAAGTTTCCCAACAAGGGAAATCATTCATCTCTGACACTGTCACTGGACATTAAAGGCGCAAACAGGAGAGGAAAGAGAGAACCAGATGATGCAAACAGCACCATGAATAAATAAAAAGCAGCAATAGAGAAAAAAAAGATACAGTCTGCAGCAAAAATGTCACTTGCAACATTCTGTGTTAGTTACTGATTGCTTGTTTTGCCATTTCTTTCCTGGATTCCTTATGTGCTCTAAGGCTGACTGTAAAACTATCAGGTTAAGAGTGAGTTTTCTTTTGTACTTTTTTCTTTTAACTTCTGTGGAATGTAAAATAATTTTCTAGATGTTCAGTTTATGAACACAGGTTGGTCTGTTGTTGTCTCCTGCACCAACCATGAAATAGACTTATCCTAGGTAAATTGGGAGCTAAACATGCTTTTGCTTATTCCCTGAGGAATCTAACACATGAAGAGTTGACATATGATATCTTTATAAGATGAGCATTGTTTGCTTAGAAAGAGTGAAAATGATTACATTTGCCAGACTAGACTATGACTCAGAAGTTAACTTGGAGTATGATTGAAAAAGATAAAATTGACTATTTACAGTGTATTTGTGGTCATATTTTGAAAACCCACATATTCAGATACTGTTAATTATGAGTTATACCCTTGCCAATGTTTTAAATATAATCATCTTGCTGTTAAGATACCAATATGTTACTAGCTACTATTATAATGTATGATTTGCAGAATTTTAGTATTTTATTGTTTCTCTTTTAATGTTACATTTAAGGACAAGCTTCTTTTTTTGTAAAGGGTCTCACTACCAACTCATAGTGATGTTCCTGCTTGTACCTCCCAAGTGCTGGGATTACAGGCACGTGCCACCACGCCCAGACTTAGGACAAGCGTCTTTTATTTATTTATTTATTTATTTATTTATTTAGTCTTTTTGAGACAGGGTCTCGCTGTACAGTTCAGGCTGGCCTTGAGCTCAGTTTTGTAGCCCAGGCTGGTCTCCAACTCTCACCGATCCTCCTGCCTCAGCCTGCTGAGTGCTGGGATTACAGTCATGTGCCACCACGCCCAGCTCACAAGCTTCTTTTTTTTTTTGTGTGTGTGTGTGTGTCTTTTTGTCTTTTTGAGACAGGGTCTCGCTGTGCAGTTTAGGCTGGCCTTCAGCTCACTTTTGTGGCCCAGGCTGGTCTCGAACCTGCACCGATCCTCCTGCCTCAGCCTCCCGAGTGCTGAGATTACAGGCGTGCGCCACCACGCCCGACACAAGCTTCTTTTAATTGATGTTTTAAACTAAAAAAATTTTTCTTGGTAATGGAGATTGAATCTTTGCAATGAACTACACCATCAGTTCATTTTATGTTTTTTTATTTTGAGCCAGGATCTGACTAAATTGTCTCAGCAGGACTTGAACTTACAATCCTTCTTCTGCTTCCTTCACTGCCAGGTTTCATGACTGTAGAGCATTTAAACATATGGTATTAATTCTTGTTTTCTTTTGTCATTAAAGTTGGGATAAACTTGAGTAAGTTTTAAAAAAGAGAGTTCATTATTCTTATTTACTTAAGAAATATATGTAACAGGTTATCTTTTAATTTAATCATGAATTATGGTAAAAAGTTCTACCTAAAGATACATTCCATTAGCTTCTGTGTTTTTAGAATAATTTTACAAAATCATCCCAAGTATTCTAAGTGCTAGTTCTTTGAGGAGAATTGGGGGCAGAGGCAAATAATCAGTTCTTCTGGTTATTTAGTTCTTTATGTATTTAAGATACATAGGAATTATTTTACTCAAAAGGAATTTAAAAACTGAATGAGAAGGTAGAAGGAATACACATGAAAAAATGAAACTCCAACTGAATAGCAAATATGAAATTAATGTCACCTGTAATGAACACTTTGAGAGAAAGTTTTCAGTATACTTTGCTTGTCTGGGAGATACCTCGCCTGGATTCCACCATGTGAATGACTTGTGTTAGCACAGGTAGGTGAGGTGACATTCTGGAAGGAAAACCTGGTGAATGTAGATAGAGACAAGTGAATTGTGTATTTGGGGAAAATAGAATGTGTGCCATTTGGTCCTAGTGGACAGTTAGTATAAGAACACAAAATGTCTGGAAAGTTGGAAACCACTGTCCTTCTTAGGACTTTAAAAGTGTGGTCTTTATCCTTGAGGACTGTGAATAGTTGTGGAAGGTTTCTTTTTTTTTTTTTTTTTTTTTTTTTTGAGGCATGGTCTCGCTATACAGTGCGCACTGGCCTTGAACTCGCTTTGGTAGCCCAGGATGGTCTCGAACTCACACTGATCCTCCTGCCTCAGCCTCCCGAGTGCTGGGATTACAGGCGTGCACCACCACGCCCGGCGCTGTGCAAGGTTTTTGAGATACACATGTCAGGATAAAATTTTTTATTTCGAAAGAATAAACAAATGATTTTGCTTAGATGGACTGGTAGGATATAAGAGGAAGGCTGATGCCACAGTTCCTGAGCTCATACCAGTGAGAGGTCAAGGGCCTGACATTTTGAAGAGAGATGTACTGTCTTTTTTATAGAAATCAAAGCATTTTCTAATGTTTTTCAGAGAGATCACTATTGATTTCTGCTGGGAGAAAATGTTGGAAGATGAAATATGTAGAATAATAAATTAATAAAATTTAATACAGGAAATACAATTCATAGAATTATTTTATAATAGTCACCCAAAGAGTCAAATACAAAAGAGTTCAGATTTGTTGACACACTAAAGACCCAAAGAATCCAGCTCAGAACCTGGATTCCTCAGCAACATACTGCATGACTCCAACTGAAGACCTAGAGCCCATGACAATGCTTGCCATGAATCCAACCAGGACATGGCAAGAGCCCAGGACAATTTTTAATGCAAGCCTGTTTCATAAACTTACACCAAGAAAGTCCAAAGGTCAGTGATGGAAGAGAGTTTGTGCTAGCACAATAAGGGATCTGCACTTGAACAAGGAATTGATGCTCAAAAGTTAGGACCACCATTTGACCCAGCAACCAGGCCCAGTGTGTGAGTGAGACAACCCTGGGCCTGCCAGAAACTTATTTGACCCAGCAACAAGGCTGGCATGTGAGTTAGACCACGCTAGGCCCACCAGAAACTCATTTGACCCAGCAACCAGGCCCAGCAATATATTGAGACTGCCCTGAGCTCACAGGAAACTCACTCAACCCAGCAACCAGGCCTGGCATGTGACTGAGACATCCCTGAGCCTGCCAAAACCTCATTAGATCAAGCAACAAACATTAGCATGTGAGTGGAACTTCATCAGACAGGCCCAGAGTGTAAAATTTCCACAGAACTCCCTGCAGAGAGACTAGAAAAAAGATCCATCCACCTGATCAAGGGGCAGAACATCTTGCAAGAGTGGCACAACGGGTTCACCTCCAAAAGCTGCAGGAAGAAGAAGTAGAGCTGAGCAGCCAGACCCAAGCCATACCCACCTGAATGAGTTTCAACTTGGTAGATCCAAATCTGTTGCTAAGGTAAGAACTCTACCAAAGCTCTACTCCAAAGGTCAGAAGGCAGGGTTATACAAAATGACAGAAGGAGCAAAATGTGCTCTCAGGCCCTGAGCCCACCTAGAACAAATACAAGAGACAATAGCATAGAAGAAATTGGAACTCACACACCTGAAATCTCTGAAATGATAGCATCTGAAGTAAAGAAACAACTGTAGAAAGATATAGAGGAAATCAGATCAGAAATATTTTCTAAAATAAAAAAAATACCTATAACAGAAGTACTAAGTGCTTCTAAAGACACTGATTAAAAAAAAAAAGAAGAAGAGAATAGAAAAACGATGGAATCCTTGAATGAGCAATATGGGAAAGTAATAGAATGTGAAGCAGATTCAAAGTGCTATATAGGAACTTAAAACCTCAATCATAACCTAGAAAAACCATTTCAATGAACATGAAAATAAAATTTCTGACCTTAAAGACACCATTGCAGCTAGTGAAGAGGTAAGAAAAGATCTCTTAATAGCAACTAGGATGCAAGAAAAAAAAATTCAACATCTTCAAGACGACACAGAGATGAACAATGTAAGACTAATAGGCATCAATGAGAAACAAGGAGTCTGTACAAATGATATAAGAAGAATATGGGCAGAAGTTATAACAGAAAACTTCCCAAATATGGGGAAACATTTTGACATTCAGATAACTCAAGCATATAGAACTCCAACTAACATCAACTGAATTAAAACTACACCCAGATGTATACTAATTAAGATCCCAGAAATTCAGCACAGGAGCAGTGTACTAAAAGCTGCTGGAGAAAAGAAACAGATCACACTTAGAGGAAAACCCATTAGAATGACAGCAGATTTCTCTTTATAAACCATGAAATCAAGAAACGCATGGAACAAAGTACTTCAAGTCTTGTAAGAAAACAAATTCCAGCCCAGACTGATGTACCCTGCAAAACTCTCTTTCAAGTTCAATGGAGAAGTGAAATAGTTCCAGACGTAGAACAACTAAAGAATTTCATGATGACAAAGCCAACCCTGCACAGTTTACTAGAAGTTATTCCAGAGAGGGATCAAAATGACCACAACTCGATGAAGGAGAATGGAAAGAAGCCACCAAATAGGGCAAACAATTAAATAGAGGAGAAAAAGAAGTATACTAAAAACAGTGTTTCAACTGTTTTGTATATAGCAGCAGAATATTTTCATCAGCATATTCTACAAATGGGCTTCTACTGCACCCTATGGGTCAGGATTCTGTCTGGTTCTACAGGTTGGATATCAAGGAGGTAGCAGTAGGTCAGTCCCAAAAGTGACCCTGACCACCAGTAAGTGTCATGGACACTGTCCACATCCATGACATACTAGAACTTTGTGTGATATCCTATCCCCAAACTACTAGAAGTTCTGGACATTATATTTGTGATTCCAATATTTATGTTATGTTTTATTCTTAGTAATTCTTTACTACCATGAAACTTTTTCTTAGTTGATATCTTTGTATATATTCACCTACTGAAATGTTATGCAAGCATTCTGCATTGATTACAGATTTGTACATATGATATACAATATTCTGGCCTCTAAGTTGGACTCACCATTTGATTTGAATTTTGGAATGTTTTGAAATATTTAATTCAATTTTGATTAATATTTAATTTTCTGAATATTGTTTAATTATACTTTTTTAAATGATTTATACTGTATCTTTGACTTATAATCTATTTATAAGACATGGTATGATATTTTCTCCTAGTATTAGAAACTTTAAAAAGAAATATATATATATATATATATATATATATATATATATATGTGTGTGTGTGTGTGTGTGTGTGTGTGTGTGTTCACATGTTATATATGTGAACATATATAATATGTAGAGGTAGGATAGATACACATACACACTGACAGGTATAGATATAAAGCTACTTTGAGGTAGGATAGCTATACAGCTACTTTGTCTTAGTCTATTGAGAATAAAAGTTTGTACTAATATTGTTTAGACAAGATAACACGTCTGCATCTTGTCCTCTGAATAACTACTGTGAAGACAATATGCATGGTATTAGTTATTGTAACCATCCTACTAACTTGTGGTGAAACTATTTGTTTGCTATTTTTTCTCATTAAAATGAATAAAAAGAAAAAAGAAAAGAAATCAAAAGTAAGGACCACAGCTCCCCCTGGAAAGTACCATAGCCATGCTCAGGGAAAACTAAGTTCTGAGCTGCTGGCTGTTGATAACAGCTGAGTTCATATTAGGCAAGCCAGCATGATAAGCTACTCCAGCAGAATCAACAGTGTTCCATCTTCCCTTCCAGTTCTCCTTTTTGTTGTTAGCAACAATCTTCAGGTAGGACTTCCACACCTAACACCATGTGATTCAGTGCACCTGGGTGTTACATGTTGACCCAGTTGTTAATTCACTGTAAAATCCAAAGGAAAAAAAAAATTCTAATTACTTTTCTTTTCTATTTGGGTTTTAATAAAGATGACAATACTTTGTCAGTCTGCAGTACATACTTTTACTAAGAAATATTTCACGGTAAACTAAAGTACTGAAAGTGAGGATGTAGAAGCAGAAGGGAAAGAAAGAAGTGGATATTGTCTGCTTTGTGCTTTCAGTCTATAGTGAATATTCATGGAAGGTATTTTCCTGAGGAAAGTTGTGCTGTAATCTAGGAACTAACATGTCAAGGTCAACAGAGGGTTCCCAACACTACTCTTTTCCAAGCTTTCATTTCTCAGAATAATTTGAGGTTCATTTTTTACTTGTAGTTAATAATTACCTCAGGTTACAAAGTGTGATTGAAAACTACAACTGGTATTTAATTTTTTAAGAATTACATTAAAAGATACATTGCTATTAAACTTCCTCAAATACTCTGTAGCTTCAGATATACTTATCCCATCTTTTTTTTTTTTTTTTTTCATTTTATGTATTTGGTACAGGGTCTCACTATGCAGCATGGACTTGTAGTGGTGCCCTTGTTTTCGGTCTCCCCAGTGCTGGGATTGCAGGTGTGCACCACCATGCCTGGACTTGATGGCTGGTTCAGCTTGCCCTGAGGATGGGGCCCACATGGTATGTGGGATCACCCTGGTCCCTGTGCTTGCCAAATAGCCAATCATTCTTGGAAATGCGTCTTCTACCATAATATTTTTTTAAAAAAAACATAAACCTAATGCTTTCTGTATTTTTCAATCACCCTTTGTAAGTTTTACTTACTATTTTGTGGGGAGTGGGTACCAGGAATCAAACTCTAGACCTTGTGCTTCCCTTACTCCAAGTTTCACTTATTTAAGCTTTAAGAAACCTCAAGCAGATCATCTTTATCTCAGTCATCTCTGGTGAGCTAAGCTGTAACCAAATAGCCAAAAAATAAAAGATGTGTGCATGCATTGTAGGTCCTCTTGTGGTTCCAGCCTTTGTTCAGTCTTGCCCCGTGGGGTGTGATGTTCTGCCCAGGTTCTCCCAAATTCTGTCTGTATTAGCCTGAGAAGGAACCATTTTTGTGTGGTTCATTAGAAGTGGTGTGAAGGTTTTCTTGTCTCAAGGATCTCAAACCGTGAGAGACTTTTCATCCTCCCAGGAAGCTGCAATCATTGGCAAGTGATATACCCAAGAATCATTTCCTTCCCTGCAGGAAAGGGGACAGCCGAGCAGAAGCCCTGACCTTATACTGAGGCAAAGGGCACAGCTGCTGATCTCTTTGGCACTGAGTATAACATCAGCCAGAGTGCCCGAGTGTGCCTCTGGGCTGGGATGCAGCCATCCACTGGATTAGACCAGCAGGGGAGGGCCATCACTCTCACAACTGCTCTGATGGGTTTAGAAGATTTCAGGATAATCCTTCCTCTGTTGCCTTGTTAGCTTAGATCTACGTATCATGTAAAGCTCCTCCATAATGAGGGTGCACAAAACTTAAACACAAAATAATGTATGTGTGCTTTTCTTTTGTGTTAAGATTACATCTCTTATCTTTCCTTCTAGACCTTAATACCAGTTTTGTTTATAGCCAAATAAAGCAGTTAAGTTGTGGTTTAGACTGAGACTGATGACAGCTACAATCTATAAACTAATGTGTATGCTGAGTTTTAAAATCTGCTGAAAGTAACTGTGATGTAGGTTAGTGACAGAAGGTTTGGGTTATGCCTCTCATACATCAGTTAAGGACATTGTGATAGTTGCAACAACACAAATCAATAGAAAGTTCAATGTATTTTTGACCCAAATATTTTTGTAGAACATATATAACTCTGTATACCTTCAACTTAGAGTATTGACTATGATGATATAGGAGAAATGTTGACCTTTCCCCCACTTTAAAGTCTACCTTACAATGTAATAGTGTTAAAAAGTGGGGGTTTTTGTAAGTAATAAGGATGGAATATGATGTTGCAGCCCTCATGAATGTGATTGTTATGCTTGTAGAAAAAGACTCCAGAGAGCTAGTTGGTGTCTTCCTGTGAGGACACAATGAGGTGATGACAAATAGGCTGTCGCCAGGCACCAAATCTGCCAGATCCTTGATCTTAGATTTCTCAGCCTCCAGAATTATGAGCAATAAATTTCTGTTTAAAAGTCATTCAGTCTGTAACAATATGGCATTGCAGGCTGAATAAACTAAGTTACATAACTACTTTAAAACTGTTGTGGTTAAGGCCATGCCTTTCCCAGCTCACTATTAAGGGATCCTTATTCTAATAAGTATGGGCCTCTGTCTAAACATGCAGCATGTGTGACAAGAGAAACTTTACTAGATAATTGGTGATGCTCAAAAATGTATGAATTGGTGAATGAATACAATTCTGACAGGCTTTTTTTTTTTTTTTTTGTCTCACTATGCAGCTTGGACTTGTAGTGATTCTCCTGCCTCAGCCTTCCCAGCACTGGGATTACAGGCATCACCACCATCCCTGGTTTTATGGCTGGCATGATGCTCCTGGGGTTCCACGAGCCCCTAGCATGTGGTACTGGGGGGTTGAACCTGGGTCCTTGGGCTTGCCAGGCAGGTGCTTAGACAGCCAAGCTATCTCCTCAGCCCCTTTGACAGGCTTTAATATTAAGAGCATGTACTTCATTTTCAGAATGACACATGTACCTCCAAGGTGTTTTATAAATATTTTATGATTGCATGTTAAGGCTCTCTTTATTTTCAGAAAGAAGAAAGCAGCCTAGCAATACCTCTAAAATGTACAGATTTTACCACATTCTTTACTCTTGTAATCTTTTATCATCTGGGTATTTCTCACATCCAGATCACTACATCAAGGTGTATTCCTAACTCACTAACACTTCGGAGGCTTAGCTGAAACATAGAGTGCTGGTAAGGATCTCTTAGTGTTGTGAATTGCTGACTTCTTGTAATTCCACTTGGCAGAGAGCAGTTGCTTTTAGTTCAAGCACTCCATGACTCTTTTAAGTGTATCAATGCTATTAATTCAGGGTCCACCTTTCTGACATAATATATCCTAGAAGCCCCACATCTTATTATAATCATACTTCGGAACAGATTTTCAACTTTTTTTTTTTTTTTTTTTGAGATAGTTCAGGCTGGCCTTGAACTCACTGTGTAGCCTAGGCTCCTGCCTCAGCCTGTTACGTCACCATGCCCAGCATCAGTTTACTTTATAGAGACACAGATATTCTCTTGATAACACCTGCTCATCATTTTGTACAGCATTGTTTTAGAGAAGTTGTATAAAACATCAATAGCAGATCCTTTTTCACTATTCAAGAAATTTTAAAATTTTATAATTGAGATTCCATTGTTGTTATTGAAAATAGAACTAAAATTGTAAGCTATTCCGCAATAAAGAATTACAGAATGAAAAACATAATGAATACTTTAAATTTGGTGAAAATTCTTTTCCTGTTTATAAATATTGTGTTGTTTTTGTAGTTTACTCTTGTGCTTTTTGTTGCTTTTAGTTCAAGTAATCTAGGATTAGCATTGTTTGTTAGATCTGACATTTGCTTGGTTCATAAGGTGCAAAGTCTCTTTATCTTTTTAAAGAAATTTATTGTATTTTTTGCAGTTTTTTCCATAGCATTTGAAGCTTTTTTCCTTTTCCCTTTCTTGCTTTCTCATTTCCTCCAGCACAGTTTCTCTTTTCTTTTAAACAGTTTATTTTTCAATTCACAATATCTATTATACATTTTGGAACTTACTTGCTCAGTTTCTCATATTAGTGAGACAATATGATGTTTATACATGTGGGTCTGATTTATTTTATTTACGAATATGGTCTCTAAAGGATAAACTGGATAAAAATCTCTAGTTTATCCTTCCTTATGGCTGAGTTGTACTCTATTGTATACATAAAAAGATACATCTTTTTTTATCCATTTAGTACAAATTGTGCTGCTATAAACATTGGTGTACATATGTCACTATGGTATGATGTTTTTAATTCTTCCAGGAAGATATAGAAGGGAAATAGCTGAGTTGAATGGAACTTCAACTAGTAATCCTAGTTTTTAAAAGAATTTCCATACTGATTTCTAGTCTGTACTCCCACCAACAGTGGATAAGTGTTTCTTTTTATCCACAGCTCACCAACATTTGTTATTGGTTGAGTTTTTTTTTTTTTTTTTTTTTAATGTATTTAGTTCAGAGCCTACGGGGTCTACAGGGTCTCACTACACAGATCAGACTAGTAGTGATTCTCCTGTTTTTAGCCTCCCAAGTGCTGGGATTACAAGTGTGCATCACCATGGCTAGGGGTAGGGCCAGCACAGCACACCAGGGATTGAACCCCAGCCTCTGTATTCTGCCTAAGCAGGAACCTTAGTCTGCTGAGCTGTCTGGCTGGCCCTGGTTGACTTCTTGAAGATCACCATTCTTTCTTTGGTGAGATGGAATCTCAGTGTTATTTTAATTAACATTTCTTAAAGGACCAGTGATGTACATTTTTTCTTGTATTTATTTTCTATTTGTATTTCTTCATCTGAGAAGTCTGTATTCATCTCAGAGACCTATTTTTGGATTGAGTTTTTGAATTCAGTGAATGGGGAGCCTGTTTTTTGTTTTTGTTTGTTTTGCAATTCTTTATATAGTCTAGATGTAAGTTATTTGTGTAAAGGACAACTGGGTATAATTTTTCCCTACTCTTTGGGTTGTCTTTTCACTCTGTCATTGATTTCTTTTGCTGTGAAAAACCTTTTTAATAAGAGGAGAT
>PVJA010036451.1:0-21086 GCA_004027025.1 Myocastor coypus
CTTCACTGGTGGCCCACTGCAATTGCAAAACCTTTGACTGTGTATGTATCTGCTTCCTCTTAGTCCAAAGAGAACTATATTCTTTTCCTTTATTTTTTTTCCCTAAGCAACATCAATAGGGAGGTGGGTCATGCCCACACACTGTACTCTGTAGAATGACTGTGAGGACAATATACAATGTGTCAACTTTTAAAGAAAATAAAGGGGAAAAGTAAAAAGAAAGTAATGTGGATTTAGAAAGGTTAATGTTAAATTGTTTGATCAATGTTATATACCTATATGTATTAATCTAAACTGATCTGATGATGAAAATATGTAATATAACCATTGTTAAATTTAAACAATAAAAAAATTGAAAATAAAATAAACGGAATAAGACTACACTTGTTAAATAAAAAATCTAAAGATCTGAATAATGCAGTTCAGAGTTATTGAAATTCCAACCCCACTCCTCCACGTACTTAATGAGTTTATGTCAAGCCACTTGCCAACACTGCTCCATTTCCCGCTTCAGTTACACCAAACTAGAGGTGGAGCTTAAAATTTTGTTTGACTTAAAAATGTTTGTCACAGCAAGTGTCACTTAGTGTGCTTATGCCTTAATTCTCAACTGGCTTCCTTCCTAATAAATGTGCTAATACCTTCAACTGAAATGGACTTTCAGAGGGAGTTTCAAATTGCCTGCTTCCTATATCCACTGTCTTCTCATTCATGGAAAAATATTTTGCATACAATAGTGACAGTATTTTCTTTTTTATAGGCCACATAACTCTTACCTGAATTTTCTTTTAGTTGACCCTATACCACTCTTAATCTCAAGTCATCTGGTCATTACAACTTATGCAACTGTTTGAATATTTTTTATTATTTTTCAGTAAGAATGCATTTTAATTTATTTTTATTAATACATGTTTTAGCACATACATTCTATAATCCTCTTGGGGAAGGAGTACATGTATGTAATACAAATTGTTTCTTTTTTGATACACAGGACAGGGGACACAATCTATTCAGCATTGCTGAATCTATGGCACACATGCCACATTGTGGTGGTTATTACCCCTTAAAACTCTAAAAGGCTCACCCCACTGCTATGAGGAATTGCACACCAGCTCTCAGTGCTGTCTTGAGCAACTCAGACCAGAAAACTTGCAGGAAGTGAAGCGTGGGTGCTCTCCAGTTGCTAATGGCGTTTATAGCTTTAACAAATTTGTCTTCAGATATTACACTGTGATACGTCCACTTTCCTCCCCTAAAAGCTCTGTTGTCTGCAATCACATTGTTTCTCGATGATTAGCACCACCATCATCATTTTTTATGCCAAGTAAGAGTAAATCTCTCAGTCTAACACTCAGAGAGGTTTAGAATAGCAAACTAACAATCTGGAGAAATGCTTTCACAGAAGAGATTGAGATGAAACTTCTAATGCTGATTTAGACTCTAGATTGCGACTCACGGAAACATTATTTCTCCTTGGGTTTTCCTACTGTGAATCTATCTACAGAGGTCTTAGTAGAATAGACCACATAAACACATTGATTGCCCTGCTGTGCCCTATTGGCTCTCTTCTTCCCTTCGGAATTCAGTGGGCTCAGAGTATACAATCATAGGACACGTGGGAAAAAGATGACATTTGACTTGACAAAATACTGTTTGTCAGGTACAATTTTGTTTTCAGTAAGACGCTGATATGAGGTAAAAGTAAAGGTGGAACAGAATTCATTTCAAGGGAAAATAACTCACAATTGGACAGATATTTCCATAGTGAAAAAATTCATTTCAAGAGGTTAAGTTGTTTTGCAGGTGAAGTTTTGTTAGACATAGGAGCATATTTAGAAGCTTCATGCTGCTATTTAAGCTCTGAAAACCAAAAGTTGGTCCCATTTATTTTAAGTAATATGTCTTTGAACATGACTATGAAGAGATTGGGGTGAAAGCTTATATTATCAAATATTATTAGTCCTACAAATTGAAAAAGCTTGCTAGGTGAGTGCCTATCTCTGACACCTTTTTATTGAGTAGCAAACAACATTACTTGAACAAGTTTGTTCCAGATTTGTGAAACATCTGGGTACAAATAGTGATTTCCCTCAATAGAAGTAAATAAAAGAAATATTTTGTTGTCTTTAAGAAAAAGTCTTCAGTGACATACAGGGCAATTCAGCTTTGGGTCTTTGTATCTTTCTTTTCAGTAGATTAAGCCTAAAGCCCAGGAGCAGCCAGTCTTCTATCAGTCAAGCAGGACAAAAGAGTAGTATTGACACAACAGTAAACATTACACTAATCTTACTGAGTGTGTTACAATTTTTCTGCCTCTGTATTTTGAGCTTCTTTATCTTGCTTACATTTCTCAAGGGTGGCCCTTCTTAAGACAGTGTCCTCTATACCAGAACGTTTTTACAAACAGCAAATTAGTATCTGACAATCTTCCTCTGCAAATAATTTTTACTGAAGAGGCTCTATCTTCCTCCCAAGCCTTCTTTTTCCCTTGAAGGTCATGCGTGATACTCCCTTGGCACTTCATATCCCATTGTCATTGCAGATTTTAAAGGCTTTCTTCAGTGCTCTAGCCATAAAACACTCTGTCTTGCTGTTTCCTGCAAAGATATAACAGTTCCCACAATGGTAACAGCTTTAGGTACCAAGTAGAATAGAATAATAGTCTTTAAGATTTGTTTTTCTGTGAAAGCCTTAGCAGGTCACCCTCTGTTCAAAGTAGGAAATTCATCTTAAGGTCAGGACAAATATTCACTTTAAACCAATAGGCAAACAGAAAATATTTAGTGGGCACTTGGGTTTTTTAAAATATTTTTTATTGTTTAAATTTAACAATGGTTATGTTACATATTTTCATCATCAGATCAGTTTAGATTAATACATATAGGTATATAAGATTGATCAAACAATTAAACATTTACCCTTCTAAATCAACATTACTTTTTTCCCCTTTTTTCTTTTCCCCTTTCTTTTCTTTGAAAGTTGACATATTGCACATTGTCCTCACAATCATTCTACAGAGTACAGTGTGTGGGCATGACCCACCTCCCTATTGATGTTGCTTAGAAAAAAAAAGGAAAAGAATATATTTCTCTTTGGACTAAGAGGAAGCAGATACACTTGTTAACTGAGCAGATTTCAACTAGGAACAGGGGACCAGATTAAAGAGCCTGCAAGCAGGTGCATGAGCTGGGGGTTGGATCCCTGGGCATGGTGGCATGCGCCTGTAATCTCACCACTTGGGAGATTGTAAACATGTGGATCACTATGAGTAAGATCTAGTAGTGAGACCATGAACGTCCTGTAGACCATTCCCTAAAATATAAATAAATAAATAAATAAACAAACAAACAAACTAGGTACAGGAGCAGGAAAACAAGTCCAGCATGGTACGGTCTCAATCTTGGAGGATGTTCTATTTTCTATTTTCTAGTTGAGGCCAGGATAAATAAAAGGCATATATATATATATATATATATATATATATATATATATATATATATGTGTTCTCCAATTTGTGAAGCATCAAATATTAAAGGCATTTCAGTTACCACCTAGTCTAACCATGTTTTAAAACTACGGATGCCCCCACCAAATCTTAAGATTTAGGAGAGCCGGGCCAGCCCGATAACTCAGCAGACTATAGTGCCTGCTTAGGCAGAGGAACACGATTTGGGTTTGATCTCCAGCATTCTGTGCCAGCCCCACCTCTGGGGTGCACTGAGACAGTGGATGAAACTGGGTATAGTGGCACATGCCTGTAATCCCAGCACTTGGGAAGCTGAAAGCAGGAGAATCAGTATGAGTCCAGCCTGTATAGTGAGACCCTGTAGATCCTGTACTAAATACTATGTTAGAATAAAAGATTTAGGAGAGTGCCTCAGAGGCTACCTGTCTTCCCTTCTTGTCTGAACTACTTTAAATAATGGCACTGCTTTACACTTCTGTAAGATCTTACTTGAATAAGTGTTCCATAACTTTCAAAAAAGCTTAAATCACTGATTTAATCCGATCATCCTGTGATACAAACGAGGAAGTAGAGTACGGGAAAGGTAAGGGAATTCCTTTGAGGACATACAGCCAATTAGAGACCGGAGATCCTCAGGCTTTGATTCCAGTTGCCTACTTCCCAGTGTTATTTATCAACCTACGAGCGGATATGTCTAAAATGTCACAATGTCTCATGTCTTACAAATTGTCACGTGTGTTTGTTCATTTAATGTTACCAAAGTTTTATTAAAGGTAAGGAAAAAGCCGGGCGTGGTGGCTCAGGCCTGTAATCCCAGCACTTGGGAGGCTGAGGCAGGAGGATCGTTGAAAGTTTGAGACCAGCCTGAGCTACAAAAGTGAGCTCCAAGCCAGCCTGAACTCTACAGTGAGACCCTGTCTCAAAAAAGAAAAAAAAAAAAAAAGGTAAGGAAAAAACAGGCTCTTCATAGGCAAAGTAAAAGGAGGAAAAGAAGGACACTCCACATTGTGAGGGTGGGTCAGTATGCAAGAGAAGGTGTAGTGAAAAAAATCAATGCAGTTTGCTTTTTCTATCGCCAAGTACTTAGGCTGACCGTGGAGTGTAGGCTAGCCTATGCAAAATGTGATGGAGTTCTTAGGAGAATTCAATGTGCAGAGATTTTGGAACTGTTCTGAGAAGATAGCTTAGGATTTTGTAACTAGATTGTCTCACTCACCACCCCAGTCACCTTTCCCATGCTCTAAACTCCTGTGTCATTTACCTTTGGAAGGCACATATTCCCATAGTTATTTATGCGGTGCTGAGAGAGTAAAGATCTCCATTTTCATATAGCTATGTTCTACTGAAAGAGACACTAGGGCCTACTTACTCAAGAGTATGTGTTCTCCAATTACCTTGAAGTGCTGTGGCTCACTGACTAGACTGAAGAAAAATACTGTCAGATATTAAAAAGGAAATAAACTGTCAGATTTTCTCTCTGTCAGAAGACAATGAGAAAGGAGTGACTATCCAGCTGCCTGTTGAATGGGAGAAAACATGTGACTTTACTATTGTACTGGAGGTGGAGAACCCAAATAGGAGGAGGAGATAAGATTTCTACACTTTTTATGGAGGACAAAGTATAGCAATGGGAGAGATTAGAATAGCCAGCAAGAGCCTGAAAGCTATAGACTTAGTAAGATTACTCGCATAAATAAAAAGTAATACCCTAAATACAAGTGCCGATTTAAGCTGAGGCCCCTAAAGGTCATTAGTAACTCTACTTATTTGCACCCAGAGAAATACTGGAGTCTTGATTTGTGAAGAGAAACCTCAGGTCTTCAAGAGATTCTGAGGAAAAGCTTTCATCTTAGTCCTGTGAAAATTCTAGTGACTATTTCCCATGTAGGAATTGCGTAGATTGTCATTGAACTCCTTGAGGAAGCGCCAGATGAGTCTTCAAGAACTGGGGATACATATCAGACTTTTGGTTTCCCAAAGAGACTTCAGAAATGTTATCTCTCGCAATAATTGACAGCAACTTTCTTGAAAAGGCATAATATCACTAAGCATTGCAGAAATCCTATTTATTTGCAACAACTTACCACCGTGACCAGGTAGGATTCATCCCACGGATGCAAGGATGGTTCAATATACACAAATCTATAACTGTAATACACTATATCAATAGAGCCAAAGCCCAAAATCACATGATTGTCTCAATTGATGAAAAAAAGGCCTTTGACAAAGTCCAACACTCATTCATGGTCATAGTCCTACAGAAAATTGCAACTGAGTGCCTTTACCTCAACCTGATAAAGGCCATCTACAACAATCCAACAGCTAACATAATTCTAAATGGGGAAAAACTGAAGTCTTCTACTCTCAAATCTGGCACAAGACAAGGATGTCCTCTATCACCACTCCTCTTCAATATAGTTCTGGAATCATTAGCTACATCCAGTAGACAAGAAAGAGAAATAAAAGGAATAAGAATAGGTCAACAACAAGTAAAACTATCACTATTTGCAGATGACATGATAATCTACTTGGAAGATCCCAAAGACTCCACCAAAAAGCTATTATAATTAATACACAAATTCAGTAGCATGGGAGGATACAAAGTCAACACGCAAAAATAAATAGCATTCCTCAGCGCCGGGCGTGGTGGCGCACGCTTGTAATCCCAGCACTCGGGAGGCTGAGGCAGGAGGATTGGTGCGAGTTCGAGACCAGCCTGGGCTACAAAAGTGAGCTCAGGACCAGCCTCAACTGCATAGCGAGACCCTGTCTCAAAAAGACAAAAAAAAAAAAAAAATAATAATAATAATAAATAAATAGCATTCCTCTACACAAATTACAAACACACTGAAAGAGAAATTAGAGAAACAGTACCTTTTATGATACCACCAAAGAAAATGAAATACTTAGGAATTAACTTAACTAAGGAAGTAAAGAACTTTTCAATTACAACTACAGTAATCTGAAAAGAAAGATCTAGAGGATCTCAGAAAATGGAAAGATATTCCCTGTTCCTGGATAGGAAGAACAAACATTGTGAAATGGCCATCCTCCCTAAATTGTTATACAGATTTAATGCAATTCCTATCCAAATACCATCAACATACCTCACAGACCTGGAGAAATATTCCTCAAACTTATTTGGAACCCAAAAAGACCCAGAATATAAAAGACAATTCTGGGCAACAAACGTAGGGTAGGAGGCATCACAATTCCTGACCTAAAGTTATACTACAAAACTACAGTAATAAAATCAGCATGGTACTGGAAAAAGAATAGACCTGAAGGTCAATGGAATAGACTAGAGGATGCAGAAGCAAATACAAGCATACTAAGCCACCTTACTTTTGAGAAAGGGCCAAGCACGCTTACTAGAAGAAAGATAGCCTGTTTAACAAATGGTGGTGGAAAAACTGGTTTTCTACATGCCAAAAACTAAAACTTGACCCAAGGCTATAACCATGCACTAAACTAAAGTCAAAATTGATTAAAGATCTAAATATTAGAAGAGAAACATTAAATCTCCTGGAAGAGAAAGTGGGAGCAAATCTTGAAGACATTGGAGTAGGCAAAAAGTTCATGGACAGAAATCAAAATGCACGGAAAGCATCAACAAATGGGACCTCCTCCACCTAAGAAGTTTTTCACGTCAAAAGAAATTATCAAAAGAGTGAAAAGACAACCCACAAATTTTGAAAGGATTTAACTAATAAGTATTCAAACAAAGGTCTTCAATGTAGAATCTTTAAAGAAATAAAAATCTTTAGGGTCTCAAAATTCAAAGACCCAATCCAGAAATGGGTATCTGAGATGAACACGTACTTCTCAGAGAAAGAAATACAGCAAGCCTACAAATACATGAAGAAATGCTCCACATCGCTAGCCATTCGTGAAATGCAAATCAAATCAACACTTAGATGCCATCTCACCCCAGTAAGGATGGCTATCATAAAGAAATCAACCAGCAACAAATGCTGGAGAGGCTGTGGGGAAAAAGGAACCCTTCTCTACTGCTGGTGGGAATGCAGATTGGTGCAAGCACTATGGAGAGCGATGTGGAGGCTCCTTAAAATACTAGAACTGGAAATCCCATTCAATCCAGCTATCCCCCTACTGGGAATTTTCCCAAAAGTACTGAAGACATCATACCATAGCAATATCTGTGCACCTATGTTTATAGCAGCCCAATTTGTAATAGACAAAGCTTGGAGACAACCAAAACGCCTATCTTTTGAAGAATGGTTGAAAAATATGTGGTATTTTCATAAAATGGAATATTACTCAGCTATAAAGAATGATAAACTGGAAGACTTCATATATAAATGGACGAACATTGAACATATACTCATAAGTGAAATAAACCAGACCTAAATATGTAAAAATCGTATAGTCTCCCTAGTATAAGAACTCTAAAGAAGAAATAAAAATGGAAGAGCTGGATGGCAATCAAAGACTTAAGGATTAAACAATGAAGTGACTGGAAGCATAAAGAAGAGGAAGCATAGCAGGAACAAATCCATGCACTTATGTACAGAGGAGGAATCAGATATTGTTCCTAAGAACATTTAAAAAAGATTTTTCATGCTTAGGAGACCTGTCATTCCGGTCCTTTAGAGGTGTAACAAAAAAGGGGGGGTTGTTGATTGTGATTTGGCTTAAATCAACAGCCTCCAACAATGCCAGTTTCACCAGTAACCCAATGCCAATAAGGAACATTGGACTGTGTATACAGCTACTTCCTCTCAGCTCGAATAGAATTTTTTTCTTTTATCTTTCTTTTTTTCCTCTCTTTCTTTTTCTTTTTCTTTCTTTTCTCTTTCCTTACCAATATCGATCAGAAAATTCTTCATGTGTACACCCTAAGCTCTGTGTAACTATTATGAAGACAACATTATGCAATGTGTCAACTATTGCGAATGTACTACTAATGTGTTTTGAAACTATCTTAGTTATTTCTTACTAAAAATGATAAAATAAAAATAAATAAATATTAAGAAAAGAAATCCTGTTTGTGTTTTATAGATGATTCCTATTAGCCACCAAGATTGTTGCGTGAGCATGTAGCCCCAGAAAGGCATAGTTGTAATCAGTATATTTAATTTTTTCTCTTTACCTTGCAGCAACTCCCAACTAAGTGCTATAATCTCGTTTGTGAGCATGATTCCCTGGGGGAAATTGGTTTCAGTGATCTGTTATGAAATGATAAGTGTACAATATACCTTTTATATCCTTCTTGGAGAAAGCTCCTTCTATCAGTGAGCCCTGATTCTTTAGGCTCTGGGAGGAGTAAGTCATCACTGATGTCCTGGCTTCTTGTTCAGGCATCAGAGAGGCAAGACTAGGAGTAGTACAAGTTTCACAATAACCTCAGGGGTCTAAGAGCATGGCTATGTACTTCGCAAGCCATTCCCATGTTAACCAGAAGTAATCTTTACTCTCAAGAGTCAGTCTGACATGATGGGGAGTTTGCCTCCCAACGTCTTCCTGTTATCACAGCCATAGCTACTATTCCCCTCAGGCAGGGTGGACGTCTGGCATCCACTCCATCTATCTTTTTGAAAACTGTGCCACTTTGGATCAAGATACCTAAAGCAGTTATGCTCTTTTCTGATACGTAGAGGTTAGAAGAGTTTTCATAAATGAGGTATTTTATTACACCATGTAATAGTGTAATAGATTCACTTGCTGACTAATTAGTTCAGGAAGACCTGCCATAGACCAAATGGATAAAGTCTATTTTGGCTTTGGCAGAATTTAAGAATTCCCCACAAGTTTGTAAGTAAATCTCTTCCTGGCAATGTAGTAAGACAACGAGGGATAATTAGAAATTCATGGTTAAACATTTGGCCTTTAAAGTGACATGTTGAAGCACGTGTAAAGAATCTCTGACTAGTTGGCCCCTCAATCCAAACTATGGCTGTAGATCGAGAGGTTTTTCCAGAGAAGTAAGACAAAACAAAATGACATAACTAAGTTGGCTTACTCATGACATCCACTGTTAGCCAGGCTTCCTCATAAAAGATGGTAATCTGTAGATAGGGGCACTTAAGTGCTTTCTTCAGAACAGAAAAAAAAAGGGTTTGAGCTATTGTAGCCCTTCTCTGAGAGCAGAGGCCTTAGCATGAATGAAGCACATTGGCTGCTTCACACTAAGAGCATGGCCAAGGCATTGGCTTCATACAGTTGAATACCTAGAGTCTAGATTTCTTATACTTAAAAGCACAATCTCAATTGTCCTTGGATTTCTTATAGACAATTTTTTTTAAAAAATGTGTTTATTCATTTGCTACAGGGTCTTGCTACATAGCTCAGACTTGTAGTGATCCTCCTGTCTCAGCCTCCCCAGTGCTGGTATTATAGGCTTATGCCACCCTGCTCGGTTTCAGTGGCCAGCTCTGCACTGAGCCAGCAAGGAATACGGTACTGGGGATTGAACCCATGGCCTTGTGCTTGCCAGACAGACACTTAGACCTGTGAGCTATCTCCTCAGACCTCTTAGACAATTTTGGTAAGACTAAAACATTGCCAGCTTCAATAGCTATCATTTCAGCCTTGACACCCCTCTGGATCCCAGTCACTGAACACAGAAAAGGAGTTGTTCAGCAAATGAGTCATAGATGTCTGTGGCTCCATTTGAAATTTGTCTACTTTATGCCCAATATCTGAGACTGACTCACAAATGAAATGTTGTCCCACCAATTCCTCTTTCCTCCCTAGAAGATGGATCTATGTACACTTGGAAGAGAATAAAACTGATTTACTGACTCAGGTCAATAAGGAGGAGGTTGAGGAGACCTCTCAGTGTCTTTTTAAACAGATGGGAGAGACCATATCTAAGTGTGAGACAGAATCATTAAAAGGATCTCTTGCTTCCTCAGAGACCACTCTGAAAACCATAGCTTTGGAGATGTTCCTGTGATAAGGTGTCATAAAATCCTGGGCATTAGAGATTTCATTCCATCTCCTCTTTTAAGCAAAAAACATTTAAGTAAAAAATAGTCTCATAGTTTTAAACTGCCTCTTTATTGAAGTTCTAAAGCCAAACCATGTTGCAGTAGCAGGTAAGTTATCCCTTTTTCAAATTAGCAAGGTCAACCCTTTCCAACTCGTCAAGGACATGGACTAGTGGCAAAGTTGCTGCAATTTGTGGGGCGTGGTTCATGAGCTAATTGCAGGGCCTATGGAATGAGGCAAGCAGGTCTCAGGTCCTTAAGACAGTGTCCCATGCAGAAGGAGACCTGTGCAAAAAGTGTCCCTTGGGAGACACAAGTAATTAATAGACGGCAATCTCCATCTGAAGCAAGGAATGCTTTAGGCAACTAGGTCTCAGATCTTTGGCTTTCAATGCCAGAACAAAGTGCTAAACAGGAAGGTGCATTACACTACTCTTCACAACACATCTGGAAATATTATTCTTTGCTTTTTCTTTCATAATTTGGCATATATGGAGAAGAAAATTTTCAGAAGGGGTAGTAATTGTCGTAAGGGGTAATAATTGTCATAAGAGGTGATAAATTCAATAAATTGAACTTGATAAATGTAATATCTCCCATCAGAATGAACATACTCAAGTAATTCTACAAAGAGACCTAAAAAGGAAGAATTCTGTTTTAGAGAACTGATGGAATTGACTATCATGAACCATTTATTTCCTCTTCAGTGTCTGTAAATTTGTCTGGGGAATTTCCAAAGTCAAAGTTTACCATGTGAACTTGATTTTCAAAGCTCTACTCAGTTACACCCTTGAACAATTGATTTCCCAAATCTCAACCTCAAAAAATTGGTTTTTTCCTGAAGGCTTATGTGGTTTCCTTCAGGTTTCTATCTTAGAGATTTTAATTACAATACTCCTACTTCCTCCTGGATTACAAATTTTATCCTTCTTCACTTAATTACTGTACTTCTTTTGTGCAATGGTCCTGATCTATTAAAGGTTAAGCAATTTATCCCCAGATTATTTACCTAAAATGCAGTAAAACCCAGAAGTGCAACTGAACATTGCACATCTTTATGCCTCTCACTTTCCCTTTCCCCCTCCACCCCTGAGACTAAATGCAGCAGGCAGCCAGCAAGAAAAGAGAGACTTTAGTCCTAAAGCCACAAGGCCCTGAATCTTACCAACAATGATGAACTTGAGTCACAGCCCTAGCTAATACTGCCATTTCAGCCACATAAGTGATTTCAGTGCATTTTATTACAGTGGTACCTTGGTTCATGAACCTACTTTGTTCTTCACTTTTGGAAAATGTAGCCTCAGTTGTGTTTGTTAACCAATGGAGAGATTGTAAACAAAAACAAAATTCTGTCAAGCATTTCAGTTTGGGAAGAAAATTGTTTGCAAAGTGTTCAGGATCCAAGATACCACTGTATTTCCTGCATTTTTGATTCTTGGGCATTGCTAGCATCCCATGACTGGGGAGAGACTCTCCAGGGTAGCCACATCTTATAGATAGCAAATAGGGTGGTCAGGGCCATGTTTTTCATATGCAAACCAACTAATTTATAGCCCATTGATGAGCTCTCTCTTCTGCTGGCTCTTACTCAACAAAACTCAATAGTCCTCTGCCCAAATCACCATAAGACCATGTACCAGAAATCTAGAGATAGGACTTATAACCTAGTGCCCACTAAAATTATTCAAATAGCAGTTATAAGCCTGGTTGCCCTGCTTTGCCTTGTTTTCTTTGAGGAAACCCGGGAAAGAGTCCTATTCATGCTGTCCTTTCGCCCTGTCCTCCTGCCTGATTCTGGTACTTCCCCATGTACTCCTTTATGGTGTAGCAAGTCCCTCCTCTTGGGAATTGTGAGTAACAAACTATATTTTCATAGTAGTGTCCTCTTTATTTGTTGACTTTAACATATGTACTTAATAATAATGTCTACATTTTAAAAAGCTAATAGTCCTTAAACAAAAGGCCACAATAAAACATGCTCAGACTCCTCACTTCATAAATTTGTGTTGCTTAAAGCTGAAAAAGTTTAAGTGATTAAATTTGTACAAAATTATTAGGCAACAATAGAAGGTGTGACCACATGTAAAAATTATACTTAAACATACCATACTGAGCCAGACATGGTGGCGCACACCTATAATCCCAGCACTTGGGAGGTTGAGGCAGGAGGATTGGTTAGAGTTTGAGACCAACCTGAGCTACAAAAGTGAGCTCAAGGCCAGCCTGAATGGCATAGTGAGACCCTGTCTCAACTTGCATATATAGCTCCATATAATCAAAAGAACTTTGAATAAATTATTTGAAGCTGAAAATTAAAACAGTATTTGAGACATGAGAAACAACAAGTGGAGAAAACATGGCAGAAGTGTATAATAATTTAGGTCATTGCTTATCAGCCTTTGAATTGTCAAGTACAGTTTTTAAACTACTGATGTCTAGAAGTCACTGCTCACAGACATTTTTATTTATCTGATCTCTGATTTGATCTTGGTATTCAGTAAAAATTCACTGAATGAATCTCAGACATGGTAATATTGAGAACCACTGGCAGACATGTAGTAAATACCATTATGAATTGAAAAGAAAGAAGAAATGTACAGAAAAGAACTACTAAAGAAGTCACCAATAATTCAGCAGTAAGAAGAGTGGGACTTTTTCTATTACATTGTTTTCATTGTTATTTGTTTTGTTTTTAATTAGGCTTCCATTTATCTAATTAGTAGTATTAGGAAAATTTTCATGGAGACAAAGACATTTGAAGTTGACTACATAACTGTAGGGGGTAGGAATATTCAGAGATCTTAGCTAGTAAGTACTCTAGGTAAAGGGAATTGTTTGAGTGACAACTCAAAGGTGAGAGTTGATGTTCTAGGATGGTACTAGCCTGCAGTTGGTTGACATACTGAGTGAAGCTAAGGTAGGAGGGTTGTCACACAGAAGCACAGTACAACAGGAAATTAAGAGTCACTCTCATTCCTTGGAAGCATGAGGACTGCATGCACTATCTCAGGAAAATGGCATCAATCTAACATGAGATAAGGTTGAGAAAACTAAAAACTCAAAAGGCATATAGGATATTATAGTAAGCAAACCATGAGGAAACAGATTCTAGGCTAAAGCAGAATAATAAAAGGAGAAAGGGGCAAGATGCAGACAAATATATACAAATGTGAGGTGAATTGATGATTATTTGAGGCTAGAGTTTAGTGGGGAGATGGGAAAAGGAGAAGAAAGAAATGGAGAATGACTACTAATTGCGATTGGGTTTCTCTTCATGTGATAAAAATATCTAAAATTATGCTGATGGCTGCACAATGCTGAGAGCATGCTCACATCCCTTCAATGGATGAATTGTATGATTCATAAATTACAGAAAGTATGGTCAAAAATATGAATGTTTATGTTGTTTTTCAAAAAGTTTATAGCAAATGAAACATTGTCATTAATTTCCCTTGAAATACTCACCCTGGCTTCAAATACACTTATCTCATTATTCTCACAACTTTCTGAAGCAACTCTGGAAGTCTTCCCTCATGAGGGTCTTTGGTTGTGCTGATTTCGCTGCCTCTATGCCCTGAAATCATTCAAAAAATTTCTTTTTCAGTCATTTTAACTTTAGGAGAGTCCGAAGCAGCACAATGCCAGATCTAGTGAATAAAATGGATAAGGACACCCATATTGTTTTTCTAAGCCTGCTTTCCTTTTGATTGTACCTGGCCATGGCATCCTAAGTAATTTTTATCATCTTTCATGAAGGTACTGTTCATGAAAGAAGACCTTAAAACTGCTTCAAAAATTAAAAGAAAAATGAGTGTAACTGTGTTCAAAGCAAGGAAGAGTATTTTTGAAAGGGTTAAGAGAATGTATTCTTTTATTGTAACAAATTTTTAATTCAAACATTTACCATGTAATTTGATCATACTGGGTTTCTTAATAAAGCTATTCCAAGTTGATGTACCTTAAAATGGCCAGGGGAAAACTTATTAAATGTAAGAGTTAAGGGTGGAAATAGTTATGAGCTTTGGGCTTGGTAGAGTAACAATTTTTTTTTTGTTGTTAAGATATCTCTTGGGGATAAGTTTAGTGACTCATACCCGTAATAATCCCAGTACTCAGGAGGCTAAGGCAGGAGGATCAGTGTAGGCATGAGGCCCCAGCATGGTCCACAAAGGGAATTCATGGCCAGCCTGAGCTATGTAGTGAAAACGTATCTCCCAAAAAAAATCTATTTAGGCCTTTTGGTTAGAAGGGAAAACTAACAAATTAAATTTCAGATGGTTTTTAGTGTACTTGAAGATATGTGAATGTTACAAGAGATATTCCCACAATAGGTTCTCTCTTGCCTAAAGTGAGTGGGTAAGGAATGTATTTTACCAGGGAAACATGGTGTTTAAAATAGTATAATTGTTTCTCACTCTTAGAAAAAGGGAACTCCCTTTGGACTGCTGCATGAAGTGAGAAGTAACAATCTGAAGTACCAGTAGAGATCTTGATATTTTTCCCTTTATGAAGTCCCAAGGGGAAATTTTCTGGGGCTATATCTGGTTGTGGTTGATGTATTTGGCTATGGTCCAAGCCTTGGCATGTGACACATGAACTGGTCACTTCTAGCTGGGACAGCAGATGGCCACTCTTCCTTCCCTTAAATGGCCCATTCTGCCTCAAATTCTTAAGAATATAAATAACTTACTCTCTATTCTACTGAGTGCTGTTAATATTATTTCTCAAAATATCCCTGCCTGTGTTCTTATACTTGCATACTTAGCTTGCCAGCATGTTCTAAATATCCCTTCTGATGTTTATTTTATTGGTAGAATTAGTGGCCTGACCCAAACTGAAGTAAATTGTAAAAGATAGGCACATCTTTAGTTAGCCCAGTGGGATTTTAAGTACAACCCTAAGTACAGCTGACCCTTTCTCTTGGGAAAGTTTTGTACCAGAAACAATCATGTGAGATCCTGCTTTCCATCAAGAGTTTATTGGTTAATGAGGCCTGTGGCTAGTGTGGTTTTCCTGTGTTTAGTTTCAGAAACTCTCTGAGACAGTTGCTTGGAATAAAAATCTGACAGAATTATTGTCCACTGAGCTTGCCGGTCACAGCCCACAAGGCTCTACTAACACTGATAAATTTTATGGCTTATTTAAAGAGCAGAACAGCGATGTGAAGAAGCAAAGTGAAAGCTTTTGGCATTCTTCTGCTGTTTGAAGTTGTCTCAAAGTCTCCTCATTAAGCCATTCTTCATTCATCTCTTCTGGCTCTGAAGGTTATTTTCCTTCCTTAGATACCTGAACAGGAACCTATGGGAACCGCAGTTTCACAGTAAGGTTACAAGAGTGGGACCTTGACACTTAGCGCCCCTAGTTTTCTTGTTGCAAAAGGAACCTTGCTAAATAAAACTTATAGGATGAGAAAATGACCACATTCAACTTTACCTTAGCACTGTAAGCGTTCAAGTTATTTAGTCACTGTAAGAAATTTTGTTGCTATAATTTTTTATTATATAAACTTCAGAAAATTTCAATAATCACTGTCCTTTTACCACATATGAAATTCACACTACCTCTGTATGTAAGTAGATCAATTAGTTATTGTTCTGCATATAACACACCAAAACTCACTGCCTTAAAAATTTACAATTTCCTATTGGTCCTCAGGTCTGCTGAGCATTGGCCAGTATAATCTGGGCTCAACTGTGACTCTGTAGTTAGGTGGGAAGTAGTTGATCTAAGCAGGAAGTCATTCCTTTGCCTGGTTCTCATCCTTAGATGCAAGAACAAGCAGAAACTTAGAATGCCTGTTGAAGGCTAGGCTTATTCCTAGCTCATTGTTGACTTCTATACTACTCTATTTACCAAATCAAGTTATGTGATAAAATCCAGACTTGATGACTGAGAAATATATTCCACCTCTTTTATAGAAAAAAACCACCAAATTGAATGGAAATGCAAGGGGAAGGTATCAAATGGGAGTAAAAATGTAACCTACCACAGCTAAATAGAGAACTATAATTCTCATTACTTCTAATTCTCTCTGCTCTTTACTGCACTGAGCTGCAAGATTTCATAACAAAATCTTTATGAGATAGTTGAAGGACCATGACTCTTTCTTGATAAGGCTGATTTCTTGTGACCTGGTCCATTTTTCTTTCTTTTCTCTTCACTTGGGATTTGGCCTATGCACTCACTTCACAGTCGTCACATACTATTTCATTTGAATCTGTTTGGAATGAGGATGGCTAAAATCCCTCCTAGCCCAAAATGCACAAACTTTCCTGTCCCAATAAACAAACATACCATCATTCTCTTTGTTTTTAATAAAATTGTATTTTTTAAAGAAAATATAAGTATCACATCATATTTGAACCAAAATAACCTCATAGCTGACATACTGTAGTCCTTTGAAGAACAGAAGTATTAAATCACCAGAAATCTGTTGATATGCTTTTAAAATTTTTTTGATATAGGATGTCCTTACACCGTTAGGCTGCGTTTGAACTCACAGAGTAGCCTGCGCTGGCCTTGAACTCATAGTAAGCTTTCTGCCTCAGCTTCTTGAGTGCTGTGACCACAGATATGCACCACTAGGCGTTTGGCATATTTGTTAATGACTCTGAGTTTCACTTAAATGTTAATAGAACCAGACTACTTTTTCGTTGCCGCTTCAGTGACTATCTTTATAGATTTCTTTGGCGGTCTGCAAATCATGAATCTACTCTTTCCTTCCCAGTCGAATCTGAATATACAGTTTTAGACCCAAACTGCTCAATCTTACCTGAAAAGATTTCAGCTGACATCTCTTGAACAGAGCCATTAAGTTTCCTCAGGCAACTCTGTGCCTCTGGCTTTCAACAAAATTGCATTTTTAATCTGGTCCCTGGCATCTTGCAGAAAGAAGGTACCATCTGATCTTAAATTTGCTTCTTCTGAGTTTCTAGCTGATCTGAAAAGAAAGTGTGCTTTCCTCCTTTGAACATTCTAGACAGAAGTCCCAGAAGCCACTCGCTCTCTTTGGCACAATTTTCTTCCCTAAAGTATCTATTTTCTTCAGTACAACTTACAACAGCTGATTAATATGTCTAGCTATCTCTATCTTTCAGGGGGGCTCTGCATCACCCCTCCCATTATAAGGGCTAATGTAACTCAGGCACAGCAAAGAGACTTAAATTCTGGTGTTCTCTTTCCCCATACTTCCATAAAAGACTGGGAGACATTATTTGCAGTGATTTCAGAAGCAGAAGGTAAGTGGACATTCTTTGTAATGTTAAAACCAAGTGAGAATGAGTGCCTTTGAGCTTTCACAAATAACAGCAAAGTCCAGAAGGAAAATTAATGAGAAAAATAGTATAAAGTTGCTACTGGAAAAAATCACTACCACTGATAAAGCACTTCAATAAATTTAGACAGCATGTGGTTTTTGGCCCTTGATTATCCTGTAAGCTCAAAAGTATACAGTCACCATGTTAGGGAGAATGGGGAAAAAAGCAGTTTGGCTAAGGGAATTGCCATAGATATTGTACTTTCCGCTTTAGAATGCTCCACTTTGGGACTTTAATAAAACAACTGACAGTGTGCTACCACATGGTATGTATGACCTGACTTGCTTGGTTGTTAGCAAGAGAGAATGATAATAGTGATAATGAGTTCTAGCTCTCCTTGGCCCAAATCATTTCTGATATGTATCATTTGGCAAATTGCTTTCATCTTACTTAGCTCATCTACAGAACGGGCATAATGTATCTTCATAAGAATTTTGTGTGGATTACATAAAAGTGTGCATTCTATTCTTAGTACAATAAGTAAATATTAGCCATTCTTAGCAATTTGGGGCCATTTTCAAAAGATAATTTATTACACATATAAATTGAGTATTTGTTGAATGCTCCATTTTGCTGCTTTAAGTGTAGTGAAAACTTTATTTACTGACTTTCATTTCACCTAACTAGTGGATTAAATTGATGCCTTTTCTTCCTAATTATATAATCTATTGATTAATGCTAAGATACACTACAAGTTCATGGTCAGGTGAAGTACTTCCTATAGATCCTTACACTTATCTCCTCACACACTAAGTGGAAAATTTACCAAGAACTAACTATATTGTTGATGAATCCATTCAAGCAAATTTTGCTTGATATTACAAATCAGTGTAATTTTGTGAAGGATGATTATAAAAAAAGACGTTACTGTTTCAGTTAGAAAAGAAAGTTGGGCCTGAAATCTGTTACATTTCCACAAAATCTAAGTTCAAGACTTGGCAAAGACTTCATTAAAAAGTCGCTTTAAAAAAGTCTCTTTAAACCTACTTTGTATTTAAAAACAAAACTGAAACTGGAAATCAAATGAGAGGTATTAGGGATGTAACTTATGCAAGAAAGAGTCCTGCAAAATTCCAGTCAGATGATCACATTCAAAGAATATTCTTTGGCTTTATAGAACAACACCAGATTGAGTGAATAAATGTGCTTGTGTGTTTTCAGTCTTTCTTTCCATCTTCGTCTGGTACCATTCTTTTCTTCTATCGCTTCAGCATGTATTGCAACATTGTCAAATGCAACATGTTCTCTTTAATCAGTCTGTGGCCTTTCAACACAATATTTCTCCTTCCTAAAATATTCATCAGCTTCATCTCCTGCTCCCACTCACTGTTACTCATCTTTTTGTCACAGCAACCATATGCCTCAGAAAAACAATTTAAAGAAATAAAGGGTTATCTTGGCTCACAGTTTCTTAGGATCCATCCATGGTCATATGGCTTCACTGCTTCTGGGCTCATGTGAGCGTGAAATCATCGAGGGAAGGAGCTTTTGGTGGAAGCAGGTTATTGTCTTCATGGCAGTTGGGAAGCAGAGAGAGCAAGTGCCAGACAGGGAAACACTAGGGATAATACAAAAGCTCCAAAGTCACACTCACATAACTCACTTCCTTCAACTAGGCCCCATATCTGTAGTTTACATTTTCTTTTTTTTTTTTTTTTTTTTTGTCTTTTTGAGACAGGGTCTCACTATGCAGTTGAGGCTGGTCCTGAGCTCACTGTTGTAGCCCAGGCTGGTCTCGAACTCGCACGGATCCTCCTGCCTCAGCCTCCCGAGTGCTGGGATTACAGGCGTGCGCCACCACGCCCGGCTTACATTTTCTATCAACAATGCCATTAAGTTATTTTCTCATGAGTGGCTTAATCCTCTGTGAATTTAGAACCCTCATGATACAATTTCCTGCTGAAATCCTCACCTTTGAAGACATGAGAATTTCAGAGGATATTTTAGATCTAAACGATAACACATGGGCCGGCGAGATGGGTCAGTGGTCTAAAGCACCTACTTAGGCAAGCTCAGGCAACCGCAGGGACCACGGTTCAATCCCTAGCACCACGGACTGCGCCAGCTCCATCCCCAGGGCAGGCCCAGGGCAAGCTGAGGTGGCCAAAACATAAAGTTTAAAAAAAATAAAAAATAAATAAACGATAACACACTCCCACTCTCACCGTCTTTACCTGGCTTTTCACTCATCAGTTCGTAACTTAAGTATATTTGATAAAATTATTCTTTTTGTTATTGTTTTTAATTAGTTTATTGAAAATCAGTAAGTATATAGCATACTAAAAGTTATACACAAATATTGAAATGTGAAAGATATAAAACCTAGACAAAGTGAATTTTAGAGAAATAAATCTGAAATGAATGCTTAACATGAGATTAATAATAAATGGCACATTGCAAATTTCCAAACTTAAATGAATATAACAACAAAAATTGTCTAAAATAAAAATGATGAACAAAGAATTTACAGATCAGTCATATAATAGTGCACTTTGTGCCATATTCAAGAAACTTATATTCATATAATTAGAATTCTCAAAATAGAAAGGGGAAGGTAATACGCATATAAAGATTTAAAATTTCTGAATTTACTTCAAATTATAGCACCACATTTCCAAGAAAAATGAAACTTTTGCACCATATGAGTGAAAACAAACCAAGATACACAAAAACAAAATTGTCCCAAACTAATTGTAAAGAAAAAATCACTAAAACATATACATAAACAATTAGCTATGGATAAGCAAAATTAAATAGCATCTTATTCCATATTAGAAAAAAAAGAGCAAGTGGGTAAGACACTAGACCAATTAATTCAGACCAATGAATAAAACGTCTGTCCTCATTGAGTTTTATTCTTAGAAAACATACCACTGAGAATTAAAAGAAAAGTATTTTCCAGTTATACAAACTTGAAATATTCTAATGTTATCAGATGTAGCATGTATAAATTAACAAAGATAATCCAGAAGGCAAGAGAAGTTGCTGTATGGTCTTGGAGAAAGAATGAAGAACTCTCAAAATGATAGTTATGCAGGATTATATAAAATATAATTATATTGGATTAAACCATTTAAAAGGTCATTGATGTTTTCTACAGAACAGTATCAATCTTATGTGAGGTTATATACTTATTTTTTCATATATGTTTGTGTGTATAACATATATATATATAACATATATGTACAACATATATATATATATATGTTTGTGTGTGTATGTAAAAGACAAGGAAGTTTAACATATATGTATAACATATATATGTTTGTGTGTGTGTGTGTGTGTGTGTGTGTGTGTGTGTGTAAAAGACAAGGAAGAAGTAATATAAAGTCAATGGAAAATGGAAATATA
>PVJA010036452.1:0-21171 GCA_004027025.1 Myocastor coypus
TCTTCCTCTTCTTCTTCTTCCTCTTCTTCCTCCTCCTCCTCCTCCTCTTCTTCGTCTCCTTCTTCTTATAGAAACGGGGATCAAACTCAAAACCTTGCACTTGACAGGCAGGCATTTGTGCCCCTGAGCCATCTCCCCAGCCCCCTTAAGATGGTTATTGAGACAAATAAAACCTTTAATTTAAAAAAAGTTTAAATTTTTTCTGTTTTTTAAACATCTGGCAAATTATATATTTTTTTTTGTTTGGCAAGTTTTTGTGGTTATTATTGAATGCTTCTTTCCTTACATGAAATCATGTAAATTGCTTTTTTGCAATCATGAAGAAATTATATGAAGACCTCTGCGCCATGAGAAACTAAGGGGAAGGTGGAGCCAAGTTGTGAAGGGAGTGAAAGCATTCAATGTCCTGCTTGTGTGTGAATATGCTGAAATGAAATCCATTCACCTATACAACCAGTACACGCTACTAAGATTTGAAACAGAAGAAAATAATCTTATCTGGATTTTGATTAAAATCTACTTAATTTAGACAGCTGGAGCTGCCAACTAAAGCTTAGAAGCTGGACTTCCTAGATTGGAGTTCTGGTTATGCTGCTTTCTAGCCATACGCTTCTGGGCTGGGCATAAATTTGCTAGGGTCGATGTGAGAATGAAATAAGTTAATATATATAAAGCAGTTAGAACCTAATAAAGTGCTCAGTGTTAGCCATTGTTATTTTAAATAGATGTATTTGAAAAACATTAACACTGTAATACTGAGCCTTAAAAATCCTCAAGTAACTGAGGTATTTATTCTGAGTTTTCTTTTGTAAGACCGTAGTCTTAAATAATTTTTAGACTTAAGCTTCTCCTTTTAAGAGCATTTTTACCTTAGATATAATTGTTTACATTTCAGTGGAAACATATTTGTTTTTTCCCTCCACAAATTAAATACTTCCTGTATGTAAGAAGATGAGAATATGGGGCAATGAATGGCATAATTTGTTATTCCACTTTAATAAATTTCAGAATGCAGATATATTTTGAGGTTAAAAGGAACATTGTAATTAATCAATAATTAATTTCCACTTTGGGAAATTTGAGATGTTTTCAGAAGTTTCAGATATTTACATTTGCTAATTATTTTTTCACTTATTCTTTAAAGAAAGAAGTATTTTTGGAAAGAAATGTAATGAAGAGAGAATTATCAAAATTGGCTACTTTTGTTTTCAATAAATAAGTATAAACAACAGTGAAACATAAATGTACTCCAAGAGAAAGGGCTACAATTCTCAAAACCAGGCAGAATTTATAGTTTTGAAAATGTGCTCCAGAATCTAGATTTCACAAAATTTCAAGTGGCCTTTGTGTTCCAAACAGTCACCAAATGGCGAAATCTGGCTTGTGTTACCATGGAGATATACTTTGATGGAAAGACCTCTGATGAGGTTGAGCAGCGTGAATGATTAAGGGGCAGTGTTGTTATAAATAAGGCTACACATCAGGATAATGCTTTCTTTCCGATGCTAAATGTGTGTGTATGGTATTGATAGTATTGTCCAAAGAAATAGCTGATATCAGGTTATGTCTGGAAGTGATAACTGAATCAGAGATGCTTTAGTATTCTCCTTGGGGTTCTGAATACAAGAATGTAGGAGGTAAAAATATACCCATCCAATTTAAGAACAAAAGTTAATTATAAGCATAATTTGATTTATTATGCTTCTCAACAAATGTTTGGTGTTCTAAAAAGTATCCAATAAGGTAAATAAATAATCATCATAAAGCAGCTCAAGTATACTATGCAAATTAGTTATTTTCTTATTGATGAGTGCTGGTCATGTATTACAATTAATTCAATTTCAATCACAAATATTTGTCATTATATGGGAGATAATTTTAGGTCCAATGGGAATACAAAGATAAAAAAGATCTATACTTGTCTGATATATACTTCAACTTACTGTTAAGAGGTTCAAATTAAAGACCACAGAGATTAATTGGAAGAAAATGTTAATATTTGAACATGAAGATATAATTAAGATTCTAAAGAGTGGAAAATCCTCAAGATTAAGAAACTGTAGAAAGATTCATTAAAATAAACAGGAACAAAAAGCAAACCTAGGTATATATAGGGTAAGTGTTGTAAGTATGAAAGGGAACACAGAAAGAAACAAAGAGTCTATAAAAAAATAATCTAGGGCCCGGCAGGATGGCTCAGTGGTCTAAAGCGCCTGCAGGGGGCTGCAGGGACCATGGTTCGATCCCCGGCACCACATGTTAAGCCAGCCCTGCCCTCAGGGCAGGCTGAGCCGGCCATAAAAATAAATAAACAAAAGTTCTGAAACAAGGAAATAAAATTAATTTAAAAAAAATAATCTAAATGTATCAACCTTCTTTCCATTGTAATGTTATCATTTGGGAAATATCGTGTTAAAATGAATATATGTAACAAAAACCCCAGTAAAAATAACTAAGGCATTAATAAGTCTAAGCCTTTAAGGATATTAACAATGATAACAATTCTGTAATAATCATATTAAGTTTCCCTAATGAAATATGGCTTGCTAAGCATATAATTGTAATCTAGCTATTGGCTGACTTCAAAGGACACACCTGAAGATATGACTAAAAGATAAAAAGGGCAGATAAACTATTGGAAAAGCATTAAAAACAAGGTAAGGGAAGTAATAATAATATTGTGTAACACAGAATTCAATGCAAATTTTATTTTGAAAATAGAAAAAATAGATTTTTATAATATTTGTAAAACCAATAAAATATATAGCCACAATAAATACATAACTAACCACTTATCATTAAGCAAATATAAATAGGTGTGAAGACAGACACATTTATAATTATGACTGGAAACTTTCTGGTCTCAAAAAGAATAAAGAAAGCATAAATTAAAAATATGAGGAATTTTGATAATATCACTAAAAAGATATAGATCTAGCCAGAATTAAATTAATACAGAAATAAATTAAAAACCACACTGAATAAGGTCACAATTATTTTTTTATTTAATTTTATTTATTTTTCCAAGATGATAGCAATTTATTTATTTTTATTATTATTGTTATTAGGTCACATTTAAAGTTGCAATAAATTCCTAAAAATTTAGATCCGATGGTGTAGTTATTAACTAAATGCAATGATGATAAAAGCAGAAAGGTAATTCTAGTGCACAAGAGGAAAACAAAATTTAAATTGTAAGTGGTTAAGAATGTGCAAGAAAGAGAACCTTAGACATCAATTCATAAAATATTATGTATAAAAGCAAAATTTAACGCAATAGAAAACAAATTAATAATTAATACACCCATTCACTTAACAAAATACAATATTTTAGAAAGCCTAATGAAATAATACTGCCTAAAATATCTGAGTAAGACACAGAGGTGGTAAATGATCATTGTGGTTTTGGTAGGATGAGCCTAAGAGTTCCATTATACAAAAAATATGGGAAATTTCCTGTTAGTGAGATCTTCCCAGAAGGAAAAAATCAATAGGATTTGGTTCATGAAGAGATGGTTCACAGGTTGTGCACATTGGTAAGCGCAAGATATGCAGTGCAGTTAGTGAGGAAGAATTTTAGTTAGTGTACAAAGACGACCAGCTGGTGGAATTATTTCTACATGGAGCCGTCAGTCTTTTTCTCCATTTCTTTCAACTGACTGGTGAACCACAGTGTGTAACAGTGACAGCACAGAGGATGGAAAGATCACTCAGAGCCAGGATTTGGTCTCAACATGGAGAGGCCCAGAGGATTGTCCTGAGAGCACCCAGCAAGAATAGAGTCTCTAAGGCACAGCCTGGAACCAGCAACTCTCTGGCTTTTTTTGCAAAGAAATATGGGAAGAAGAGCAGCTTGAATGTCAGGGAACAAGAAGTTCTGCTGCATGACATTCTTTAGGTTAATCTAAGCAGTTTATGGGGCTGGGGAAGAACAAAGGCTAAGCCTAGCACCCTTCCCTAATCTGAACTTCTGCTGCACTTGGAGTTAGGGTCTTGAGTAATTTGTGCCCCACAAATTTCTAATCTTAAGCATAAGCTGTACGGCCCACATGTTGTATTTTGCTCACGTGCCCTTCATGACTTGACGTGTTCCTTTGGCCAAGCCCCCCACAGAGTGGATGAAGTCTATCCATAGAATGATAATGGTATTTCAACCTTACTCAGACTATTAACTTAAATGTTAATTTCATTGAAAAGCATACTTTCACTGAAAGAATATTTTACCTTTTACAAGGTTGCCACACATAAAATAAACCATCTGAAATTCACCCCATGTCGACTTGGCATCTATACACACCTCCTTAAGCCTCACTTAATTTCCAAAATAGAGGCATTCATAAGATCACTCTTCCACCTAAGATGATAGCACTGTGTGCAACAGAAAATGGACTGACAATCTCCCAGAAAGGAATACGAAATCCTTGGGTTGAAATTTACTCTTCTTAGTATCTCTTGATATGTTTCTGACAACATAAATTTTATAATGAACAGCTAAAATACCTCAATATTATGATATAAATTTTAAAAATATTTTTGCTCAGCAGGACAAGATGAGAAAGAAAATGAGTATTTGCCTAACACAGAAATACATACATATACCCTCACAAACATATTGATAGCAAAATAAGGAAGAAATGCAACAATTACAATTTTCACACATGGGACTCATCTTGCACCTGTTCTACTACCCATTCTATATTCCTTTTGCTATCAGCAGGTCTCAACAGGGCAGTTGTGTTCTTAACTGGCTGGATGACTCACACCTTCATTCCTGCAGGATTGGGGCCATTTACAGTACTGCTTGGATTGGTTTGCATCAGTAAAAATAATCAATAGACTTTATATAAAAATGATGCACTACACGAAGCTTGAAATCAAACTCTCACAGCTTCATAAGATGGTCAGAGTGGCAGTGCCCATGAAGGCCAGAACATCAGCTGGCTAGCAAGTGGCTAGGAAGAGAGCCAGAGCTCTGCAGTGTGCTCCTCCTACTGCACTACTCCTGGCAGTCATGGCTGAAGGCCTCCAGGTATCACCTCAGTTGGGGAGGCCACAGGTTATGCCTTTTGTGGAGAAGGAAATGCAAGCTCCTGCTGGCCCGCTGGCTCCCTTGTGCAGAAGCTCCAGGTTGCACTGCCCTTACACAGGCAGCAGTTTGGTCTCTGTCACTTGAGATGAAAGCCTGATGAGAGGGTCCTTAGACCTAGAGTAACCTCAAGCTATGTGAGGGATCAGGTGAGGTGTGGAGTGGGAGGTGTGCAAATGGAGCTGCCTAACCAGGAAGTTTAAATTGAAAAAATACAAAATCTGGCTCTCAAGTTAATTTGGCATAAAAAGATAATTGTTGGCTAAGTGATAAAGCTTAAAATCTTCAGAGAAACCTCGATTTCCTCGTTTTTAGTTATTTCTCATTAAAACCACAATGTTGGAGGATTGTTCTTACTGGAAAGGGGTAAGCATGACAGCATCAATTTGAGGTTGGTAAAATGTTTGTGTGGCCTTCTTCAAAGCTGTTATGATTTTCAGTTTTGAATTAATTAGAATAGTGTGATTTTCTTCCAAAAATTAAGTTAATATATATTATATATATATATACATATATTCCACAAAATATTGATTATATTATATTTTATTTATTTATGTTTATGGAACTGGGAATTGATTCTATTTTTAAATGCACTATATACAGTTGACTGGAATAGAACCTACAATCTCAGGGGAATACCAGATATTTTGCTATTTGAAGTAACAAGGAGGTGAAATTCTTGCGAAAATAGCTAGGCCACATTGACAATTATATTTTGTTTGATAGTAATTGTCCCTACAACTTTTGGTTTCTTTCTTAGCTTTCTCTACATTGGTCTTGTTTGGAGATGTATTACTTTTAGTTCTTATTGTTTCATGTATGCTTACAAGAAAATGATTCACACTTCAGTGAATGCATAAGAGAAATATCAAATAATTTTGATATTTCATTGAACGTTATTGTTATAAGCTAACTTGAGTGACTCTATCTTATACTACGCCAGCATTTTAGGAGCTGCTTGTCCTCTGGCTCACCCTGCCCAGCCCTAAGCCACAGAATGTGCCAAGCCTTTTAGAGACAGGATGTGTGACCCCAGGTGTCCCAGCGCTCAAACCGAGAATTGACTTAACCCCTGCCCTAGTTAACACAAGCCCTCTTGCCCCAGAACAAACTCTGCCTTTTGCTTTAGTTTGGTCTGAACTCTGTTCTTGCCTTTACTTCACTGAAACTTTGTATCTTCCCCTTGTAAGTAGACTCTGCTGTAACAGACTTTGTGATTGTCATATTATCAAACCTTGTTTTCACTATAAACACTAACCCTGTTCACAGATGTTCTCCCTAACTGAAGGCATGCCTAATGCCAAATGTCCTTCCTGTTTACAAGAGCAAAGGGCGACTCCTAGGCCCTGCAACATCTCCCCTACCTCCCTAACCTAGGCCTGAAGTGTCCTCCCTGTCTACAGGACCAAGGACAGCTCCTAAATCTTATAAAGTTGCCCTCTCCAATCAGAAACAACTCACAAATTTCTCCTTTCCCCTCAGGCATGTGGTTTCTTCCTTTCAAATCTTTGTTTCACTTCAGCAGGCTGCTTCGTTTGCCTGACCCACAGGAGAGTGTGGCCACTGAGCTCAGCTAATAAAGCCCTCCAGATTTTTGCTTTTGGGTCTTTGTTTTCTTTGTGACGTGCAACAGTTATTTATACATTTCAACATTGGGTGCAATAGAGGATCAAAGACTCACTAAGTACTCTTCAAAGTTGTACATGCTAGCAAAAGGATACAACATACACACTTGCATGCTTAGTCATTTGTTCACTTCCTCATTGATACACCTATCAAGTCATTTTGTAAACATTTATTTGGAAGTTTTTTAGCCTGGAAAACTATGGATGCATATGATACAGCTCCTGCTCTTGACAAGCTTACAGATTAGGGTAGGAATTAAATTCAAATCATTATGCTCTACAGTGAGGTAGAGTTGGGCCCCAACTGTTAATGAGTAGTTAACACACTAGCAAATGTGAGATTTTCATTTGAATTCTGTGCTATCCTCATGTCCTTGAGTATAAAGGATCCTTAGGAGAGCGAAGAAACCCTGAAAACTCAGAATGCTTTCAGAAATTGCCAGTTAAAGTTTCAGCTTTTTCTGCCCAGTTTATGATCTTGAATTAGAGATCACAGCCTGTCATATGCCAGTTTCCTTGTCTGCAATTTGAGGCTGACAATTTCTGGATCAGAAAGTCTGTTACAAAGATAATGTGAGATTTTCCACATGTGCTTTCATGGCCCAAGCTTGTGACTACAAAATAGAATAACTTTGTTTCAGAATTCTTGGAGATGGAACACTATAGCCACATTCACTTCAGCATTTCCCATTATACGACTTTGAATTTCCACAAATCCTTGTCTCCTAAATTGTACGTTTGTTGCAGGGCAGCTGAGTTAGAAATATTATAGGCAGTCAGACATGGCTATGCCCTCCAAGGGGATGGCACAGAAGACAAGACACCTTACAACTGTGGGAGGGACGGATTCTTCTGCTGTGGACCAGACCTAAAGACCAAAGATCAAACAAATGCTGACTTCCCTAAAGATTAGCATCTGGGATTGATCTTTACCCCAAGAAAGTCAGGAAGACTCATTATGTGAGGGATAACAGACAAGTCTTGTTTTACATTCACACCCACTTGCTATGTGATTCCCTTTCCCATTTGGTCCAGGACTTAATCACTTTTACCTGAGCAATGGTGCTTGTAATCTCATTGGTTGACCATAGTTTTGTCCCACTCCATATCCACCTCAGCGAGTTCCCATTTTCTCCACCTTAGCCCTGCATGATTTTGCCCTATAAAAATAACCTGGAAGAGACAGCTTCCTGGGCAGCCCACTTGGGCCCCCCCGTCCCTCTCTCAGACAGGAACTTTCTTTTTTTTTTTTTGTGGGACCAGGGTTTGAACTCACGACCTTGCACTTGCCCAGCAGGCACTTGTGCCTCGGAGCTATCTCCCCAGCCCCTAAACAGGAACTTTCTTTTCCCTAATAAATATATTCTTCTCATGACCTCCATTTTTTCCTAATATTCATTCTTCAGTTTTAGAGAACACGAACTCATCCCAGGTCAGGTCAGGAGATCATGTCTTCCCTGTATGACTTGGAGGTTCTCTATATCAAGTTCATGTCTAACAATGTAACCCAGGACTTCACTCCAAAATGCCCAGGAATTTGAAGGTACTTCCTAGCCATAAAGATCAACTTTTTCTTTTTTAGATCAATTTTGTAATTTTTACTCTTCAGTCAGAATAAAATCTGTGGGAAAGACAAAAACTTAAATTGTTTATTGTGATACCACTGAAAAAAAGACCAAAGCTGGTGGTGTTTCCTCATTCTTATTAATGTGGAATCTGAGTTTGAGCTATATGCTCAGGACCATGTGCTTGGAATTTAGTTTACTGGGGCCTGAAATCAGAAGCTCATAATGTTCTCTTCAATAAGAAATTAAAGTGAATAGAGACCAGAAAAGGAGAAGTTTTGAGTATTTGGGTAGATGATTGTAATAACCTCTCTCTCTCTCTCTCTCTCTCTCTCTCTCTCTCTCTCTCTCTCTCTCTCTCTCTCTTTCTCTCTCTCTCTCATTTTCTTAAGACAATATGCGCCAGGTAAATTTAATGGCCTTCCTATAATTTGGTAGTGTGACATGACAACAGAATGAGTTAATTGAAGCCATATTTTCAATTTCCGTGATTTAACATTATTATTGCTTGTAGAAAAGAATGAAAAAAAATCAAATAAGAAGAAGCAAATATACATTTTCAAGAGATCTGAATTTTTTCAGTGTTGGGAATGCAGGCCAGGGCCTCCCCTCCACTGGGCATGGCTCTCCCTGTGGGCTACACCCCTAGCCCCAGCACCAGTATCTTACTATCATGTTTCATTTCTTTTTCGTAAATGTTTAGTGCTCCTGCTATCTTATCCACTTAGCAGATTTCCTGATACAGGCTTATACCATGTAGGAGTGACCATAAGCAAAAAGATACAACCCCGAAAACCTGATCAAGTCCCAAATGTCACCCCACTTGTTTTTTCTGAAATTGCTGAAGCGTTTTCTCCTCTTCCTTTCTGAACCTATGCAGGCAGAAGAGTCTCTGGCATCTTTCGGTAAGCCTACTTCTTGCTGGACATAGAATTTTCTCTTCTATCTCTGTATTGATGACCCAGAGGACCAGTATAAATGGAGGATTGATGTTTTGGTTTTAGTTAAAATACAAGGAGATTTCATTGGTCGAGAGCTCTCAACAATCCTCTCTAGCCCTGTACCACTGGCCCTTTCTTCTCAGCAAATGTCCCTGCTTCTCTTGTAGGTGAAAAATGCATAGACACTACAGTGAGGGCTTCTCCCTGCCCTACCTTCTGTCCAGTCTCTCCTCTGTCTCACCTAAGTCTTGGTTCTTGGGTCTCTGTAGCAGAGATACCCATTTTGTATCAACACCTATCCCTTCAGCTGGTCCTGAGTTCATATCTCTTACCCTCTGCCATTCTTCAGGCTTCTCTCCCTTTGCAAAGAGGCCTCAGTGGCATAGTAAATTCATTGTGCAGAGAGCAATGACTATATACAAAAATGTATCCAAGTAAGCCTTTGCATATAATGATATGAGATCTGTCCCCATGAATACCGAGGGTTCTTGATGTTGCAGAAACAGTCTCACTGGTTTTCCTTGTTGTACCAGAAGTAACAAACACAAGGCCACAGACAGGCATAGCATCTCCTTCCTCTTATTCTCCCCAAATCTAAACTCTGCCCTGAGCTCCAGTTCTCAGGTGTAAGCCCTGTAACGTGAATAGCTGCCCACCATTTCTTGCTGAAGTTTGCTTGCCTTTGTGTTCTGCTTCTGCACTCAGCTGCAGAGTAACCCAGTCTACACGACATGCTCTTCCAGTTGAGATGTAACTTCCATCACTTGTAGCCAACGGAACTATAGCCCTTTACACAAGAATTTCCTCATTCCCCATATTGTTCACCTTGTCTATGTACTTTTTTTTTCAAAATAACAAAGGTTTTCATGAAACTTCTGATAATTTTCCAAGGTTAAGAAGACAAAGGAACAAGATGTCCAGAAGAGATTTGGGGGAAGGGGAGGAAAGGGGTGAAGTGGGTGGGAAGGCTTGAAGGCAAGGTCCAGAAGTTTGTCAGTGGGGTAGGGGTGAGTCAGGGCTCCAGTGCCCCCAAGAAATTAAGGATAGCAAACTGGAACCACTGAGTGGATTTGTGTTCTGAAAGAGCTTCATGTAACCCTATTTAATAACATCTAAAATGATTCAAAGTGATGCAAATAAAGAAAGCCTCAAAGTTGACCGTACAAACTTAATTAGATGTGACATGCATAGCATTATGTGTTACAGTGCAACCCAAGAGAGCACACAGTGGCTGCTATATTTTAATCAGTTTTGTCCATCAGCTTTGGTTCAAACAGGATTCCATAATCAGATGGTCATGGAAACTAATCCTTTGAGCAGAGGTACTTATTCCTCTAAAGATATATAGGAAAAGATTCTTCTTTCAGAAGTATTCTGAGGTATCAGGCAGAGAATACAACCCCCATCCCCCAGTCCAGTCAGCACTGGCTCTTGGAAATGAATGAAAATAGGAAATATTTTTGGCAAAGAATTAAAGGATCAAGCCAAGTCAATAAAAATTAGCATTTTTATTATTAATAAAAATTTTAGCAAATTGTTACTCGGGAAGGAAGAGGTCATCAAAATTGAAGAGCATCAAGCACCTCCAGGCAGGATTCCACTCTGAAAGAAAATGCTAGTGGTTGGGAGCGGAGCTCAGTTGTGGAGTGCTCGCTCAATATGCGCCAGGGCCTGATGTGACCCAGCACAGCACACAAGAATCTTGTGTGAGCAGTGACCCCATATATCCCCACTAAGATGTCTGTCAATTTTCTTGTTTTATAATAATAAGGCTATTGATAAGCAAAATTCCATTTTTTAAAGATCAATTCTCTTAAGGTAGACTTCGAATAAGGAGAAAATCGATCAATATGAATTTCTAACATGTAAAATACGGTGGAAACTGATAAATAAAAGCTCCCCCCAAAAAAATCCTGATTGTGCTTTCTCCGTTCACACACACTGGCCAAGCTTTATCATTACTGTACCCTAAATTCCACGCTCCCTCTAGCGAATCTACGTGGAAATGCATCTGCTAGCCCGTTTAGGTGAGTATTCTGGAAACTTTCCAAAGGAGATGTTCTTAAATCTGTTTATCCTGTACAATCAGCTCATACTAGAGTATTTCCCCAGGATCCTTACCATCCAATCCTTTACTGTACTTACTTTTCATTTGTTCTCAAAAGTGGCTTAAACAATGCATGAAACAAAAAGGAGAACACAGCACGTTGAAGGGTAAGAGACGCAGGGGTGAGCCAAGGCCATCAGGAAATGACATAGCAGCGTAATGGCTGACTGCCTTTCAGCTGGTGGGCTGGATAGTACATTATCCATGTTTATGTCAGTGAGGATTGCGCAAGTGGTGCTATGGTAAAGCAATCCCCAAATCTCAGAAGCTTATGACAACGATGCGTTCCTTTCTTTTCTGGGTTAGAGATTTCAGGGCTCTCTCTGGTTTCTATGCTAATGGAGCAGCCAGTGTCCCCCATGTCGCCTGTCATTGTGACAGAGGGAGAGTGCTTTGAAGAGTTTTGCACTAGCATTAAATGCTCTGGTCCTGTGACTTCTACTCCCTCTGCTTGGCCAGGAGAAATCTCACGTGGATGGAGAGGAGGCTGGCATTGGTGGGGAGCACCCCATAACATTCTCAGGCAGGGAGAAAAAGGGAAACATGACAGCCCTGCGGTGCACAGGGCTCTGAGATAAATACCATGCCTCAGGAAAATTGCAGCGAATTTTGATTCAAGATTCAGATAGAAATTTCTCCAGGATTCCTTCTAAGGAGGACAGTGTGTAACAGAAGTAGTCAGTATAATGCAATCACAAATTGTTGTCATGACACTTACTTATGACATCATAATAGTCCTACACAAACTCGCAAGTGTCAATTTATTGTAGTTTTAGTTTCCATTTCTTTCTGCCAAAAGCTCCGCTCCAGGATGTACTTAAGCATTCCACCCGGTACACTAAGTTGAACTGTTTGAAGGCCAGCAAGCACTAGACTAGATCTGGGATAGAACAGTGGTTCTCAACCTTTCTAATGCCTTGACCCAGCAATACAGTTCCTCATGTTGCAGTGACCCCAAACCAAAAAATAAGTTTGGTGGCTACGTCAAAACTGTAATTTTGCTACAGTTATGATTTGGAACGTAAATACCTGATACGCATTATGTATTCTCATTGCTACAAATCAAACGTAATTTAGACATAGTGATTATTAATCACAAAACAATATTTAATTATATGTTGAGAATTATTTACTACTAATTCCAATAAATAACATTTAACCATGGCATAGCATGGGTTTAAATATGTATTTTCAGATGGCTTTAGGCAACCCCTGTTTTTTGGTTGTTCGACCCCTACCAGGGTTTTGACTCACAGGTTGAGAACCACTGGGATAGATACTACCACAGGGACAGGGACAAACAAACCCCTGGGCCCTTAACCTTATCCTGTTACTCATTAAAAGCATGATTTATGTTTTCTTCTGATGTTGCCAGGGACTTTAAACTTACTTTTGCTAAACAAACAAGAAAACAACAGTGATTCTTCTTTTGTATAATATGTAATGATAATAAGAAAAGAAGAAAGCTCAGCTTTCTTTTGCATCTGTCCCCTTTATTACTTAAAACTTCAGGTCAGATCTTTACTTACCTCCAAACAAATGCACATTGATCATTCAGAGAATGCTTAAAAACATAATACATCCTTGCCCAACCCAAAAAATCCTTAAACACTGTTCACTTCCTTTTGTTTTCAGGCCACTTGGATCCTCTCCTTCCCACATGTGTGCTCTTCTGCTCCTTGGCAAGAAGTTCCTTTGCATTTCCATTATTTTCTAACTCTTGCTAAAATAACCTGCTTATGCCTCTTATGAAAGGATCCTGAAATGCTTTTCTGTAACAAGACATCAAGAACCTGCCCCAGCCAAGTTAGAGATCATCTCCTTGAATCCTACTCAGTGATAGGCTTTTCAGGAAGCTTTTGGAAGCAGGTAGTCTTTGCTTCCAGCTGAGCACTGATTCACTTTCCTTCACACCTAGCAAGCAGGGATTGTTTAACAACCAAGTATGGGAACCAAAAAGCCAACAAGGGCTCAACCAGAAATCCATGCTGTTCTGAGGTAAGGGAGTATGGGGAGAACCTGATGATTCTCCTCTCAGGCTGTTCTAAATTTTTTTCATTGTGCAGATCATTGACCCACTGATGGATTTCAAAAGGTTCTATCTCATTGCTAAGAACAAAATAATTTTGTCTGAAGTTTGTAAAGTATCTTTAACTAGACCCTCATTTCAGGTATATTAAATTAAACAACCATCAGGACTCCCAGGTTTAAGCAATTCTATATAAAAGTTATTCAAGATAAACTAAATGAATGAGATGCCTCTTTTTTTATGAGCAGAATGGATTTATTAAGAGAAAGAAAGCTTCTGTCTAGGAAGAGGGACAGAAGGAGACCCGAGTGGGTTGCCCCTAAGATGCCTCTTAATGCTGATGAAATTTCATAATAAAATAATACACAGAGAGGTACAATTCATTTTTGAAAATAGTTTTGCCAGGAATTCCATTTCTTACCAACTTAAAGTCTGGAGACTTGTCTTTTAAAATAATAAATAATGGGAATATGTTTTTCTTTTCAATTTCATTAAAAAGTTTGAGAAGGGAAGCATTAGGCTGTCTCTACACTTCTTGTAGAATTCATCAGTGAATCTGTTGGGGCCTGGGCTTCTTTATTAGTAGGTTTTTAGTTATGTCTTCAAGTCTATTGGTTGATATTGGGGTATTTAGGAGTTTTCTATTTTTTTGACTCGGTGTTAATAATTAATACTTATTTAGGATTTTTTTCCTTTGTATTTTGCATCTTAATAGAATACAGGAATTTGAAGTAAGTATTGATGATGATCTGGATTCCTGAAGGATCTGTGGTGATTTTACCCTTTTCATTCTTGGTTGTATAGATTTGAGTCTTTACTTTTTTATAAGGTTGGCTAAGGATTTTTCCATTTAATTTATCTTTCTTCTTTATTTTGTTTTTTTTAGGGAAGGGTCTATAGGGTGTTCAGGGTCTCACTACTAGATTGGACTCATAGTGATCCTCCGGTTTACAGCCTCCCAAGAGCTGGGATTACAGGTTGTGCCACTATACCGTCTCAATTGCCTTCTCAGTGTACCTTGAGGGCACAGATGGCACAATAGGACTGGAGATTAAACGCGTGGTCCCTGTGCCTGCTTGTAGGTGTCTTAATCTGTTGAGTATTTGGCCAGCCCATCATTTATCTTTCAAAGAACCAATTGTTTGATTCATTGATTCTTTATAATTTTCTTTAGTCTGCATTTGCATTAATACTAAACCAGAAAAAGATACAACCAAAGAAGATAACAATAGGCCAATCTCCCTAATGAACACTGATCCAGAAATCTTCAGTAAGATACTGCCAAACAAAATAATGCAAATCATGAAGAAGGGCATACACTTTGTCCTAGTAGGATTCAGCCTAGGGATGCAAGTATGTTTCAAAATCTATAAATCAATAAATGTTGTCCACTGTATCAACAGAGCCAAGGACAAAAGCCACATGATCATTTGAATAGATGTAGCAGAAACATTTGACAAAGTTCAACATCCATTCGGGACAAAAACTCTACAGAAAATTGGAATAGATGGTCTTTACCTCAGTGTAATAAAATTTATCTTTGACAAACCAGCAGCCAACATACTAAATAGATAAAATAATCAAATCTTTCGCCCTAAAAATGAAGAAGACAAAGATGTTTACTATCACCATTCCTATTAATTGTTGTCTTGGAAATATTAGCCAGAGCAATTAGACAAGAAAAAGACAAAAAGAATATGAATAGAAGGGCTGGAGAGATAGCTCAGAGGTGTAAGCACCTACCTGGAAAGCACACGGATGCAAGTTTGATCCCTGGCCCGACATACTGTTCAATCTTGGCCCTGGATCCCTGGGTGGACCCTCTTGGTCCCACATGCAACCGTCCACTGTGCAGCTTCAAACTATGTGTGGTAGTGCATGCCTGTAATCCCAGCCCTCAGAAGGTTGAGCCAGGAAGACCTCTGCTAGTTCAAGACGAGGCTGGGGGCTACAAAAGTGAGCACAAGGCCAGCCTGAACTGCATAGTGAGACCTTGTTTTAAAAACAAAACAAAACAAAACAAAAAAACATAGATAGAAAAGGAGTAAATTATCATTATTTATAGATGGCATGATGTTCTCTAAAAGATCCCAAAAATTCCACCAAAAGATGGAAGATAGATTTAATGACTAAATTCAGTAGCTTAGGCAGCTACAGTAAACACTGAAAAATGAATATCCTTCCTGTGCACAAAACCACACTCATTGAGAGAGACATTAGGGAAACCACCCCTTTCAATCAATCAATAAAGAAAAGAATAAAATAAAGGTCTAGGAATCATGAAGAAAGTAAAAGATCTCTGCACTGAAAACTATAGTACTTCTAAAAAGGAGATTGAAGAGGATGTCAGAAAATGGAAAGATTCCTTACTCAGGTAAGAAGATCTAACGCTGTGAAAATGGCCATACTCCCAAAATTGTTATACAAATTTTAATGCAATCCAAATCAAAATTCCAATAGTATACTTCACAGAATTAGAGAAAAAAAAATCCTAAAATGCATTTTAAACTAGAAGAGATTTACAATAGCAAAAGTAATTCTGAGTGACAAAAGCAAGTCAGAGTACATTACAATCCTTGATTTGAAATTATGCTACTAAGCTGCTGAAATAAAAATAGCATGCTTGGGCTCAGAAGACAGTCCAGTGGCATAAACATCTGCCTGAGTTCAATTCTTGGTAAAAACAAACAAGCAAACAACAACAACAGCAAAACAAAAAAACAATCTAAAAAAGAGAGAGCAACTAGGAGCTATAGAAACAACTTCAAACATGATCAGCCATATTATCTTCAATAAGGGAGTCAAACACTTTCACTGGAAAAAGAACTTCCTTAATAAACAGTACTGGAACACTGGTTTTTGGCAAGATGAAGACTAAAACTAGACCCTTGTTTGTCACCATGCACTAAATTAAAATTGAAATGGGTCACAGATCAAAATATTAAAAAGGAAACACTAATTCTGCTGGAAGATAGAATAAGTAAAACCCTTGAAGACATTGGTATAGGCAAAGTCTTATGAGATTTGAGCCAGCACCCAGGCCTAGCGTGTGAGCAGAACTTCATCAATCAGACATGCTGCTGTTGAACCGGCAGCAGAAATACCTGCAGAGAGGCTAGAATCAAGACCCACCGAAGGCTGACCCAAGAGTAGACTATCTTGCCAGAGTGGTACAGCAGGTTCAGTTCCACAGGTTGCAGCAGGAAGAAGTGGAGTACAGTAACCAGACCAAAGCTACACCCACCTGGATGAGTTTAAACTTGGTAGATTTGGACCTGGTGCTAAGGTAAGAAATCTATCAAAGCTCTATACCAAAGGTCAGAAGAATGTGCTACACAAAATGGCAAAGAGAAGGAGCAAAGTGCAGTTTTGGGCCCCAAGCCCAACCAGAACAAATGCAGGATACAATAGCATAGAAGAAAATGGAAATCACTCATACCATAGACAATATTGTCTGAAGTGAAGTGAAGAAACAACTGCAGAAAGGTATACAGAAAATCAGATTAGAAAGAATTTCTGAAGTAAAAAAAGAAATCATAACTATAATGAAAGAATTAGTAAGTGCTTCTAAAGAAGATACTGATTTTAAAAAATGTAGAGAATAGAAAAATGATGGAATCCATGAAAACACAATATAGGAAAGAAAGAGAATGAGTGAAGCAGATAGGAAATTAAAACCTCAATCATGAACTGACAAAACTATTTCAATGAGAGTGAAAATAGACTTCCAGACCTTGAAGACACCAGGAAGCTTGTGAAAGGTAAGAAAAGATCTCTTAATAAAACTAGGATGCAGGAAAAAATAATTCAACATCTACAAAACAACACAATCACGAACAATGTGAGACTAGCATCAATGTTGACTAAGCATCAATGAGAAAGAAGCCATCAATACGAATCATATAAACAGAATATGGACAGGAATATTTCCAAAAGCAGAAAACTTCCCAAATATGGGAAAACTATATGACACTCAGAAAACTGAAACATATAAAACTCTAAATAATATCAACCCAAAGAAAACCACATCCAGACATATAATAACCAAGATCCTAGAAATTCAGAACAGGAAGAGTATACTAAAAACTGCTAGACAAAAGAAAGAGATAACATTTAAAGGAAAGCCTATCAGAACAATGGCAGATTTCTCTAAACAAACTATCAAGTCAAGAAGAGCATGGAACAAAGACTACAGGTCTTACAAAACAAAACAACAACAGTGACAACAACAACAAAATTCCAGCCCAGACTGATATATCCTGCATAAATCTCTTTCAGGTATAATGGAGAAGTGTAATACTTCCATGACGAAGAACAACTAAAGAATTTCATGATAACAGAGTCAACTCTACACAGACTACTAAACGATGTTTTAGAGAGGCATCAAAATGACCACAACTGCATGAATGAGAGCGGAAATAACCCACCAAATAGGACAAACAAACAGGAGTGAGTGGTATATGATAGCAGTCTTTCAATTATTCTTTTATATACAGCAGCAACATATTTCTATCAGCATATTGTACAAATGAACTTCTCTTGAGCCCTATGGGCCATGATTTCATTTGGGTCCTTAGGGTAGATATCAAGGAAATAGCAGTAAGTAGCTCAGTCCCACAAGAGACACCTGGCCACGTAAGTGTCATGGACACTGTCCATGTCCATGACATACTAAACTTTGTGAGATATCCTATCCCCAAACTGTTAAAAGTTCTGGTTATACACTTGCCATTCCAGTCTTTATGTTATGTTTTATTCTTTTTACTATCATGAAAACTTTTTCCTCAGTTGATATTTTTGTACACATTAATTAGCCTATTCAAATACTGTGTAAGTACTCTGAATTGATCACAGATTCGTACATACGATACACAACATTCTGGCCTCTTGGATTTATAATTTAATTTTAAGTTTGGAATATCCTTTTGAAAGATTTAGTTTAATCTTAATTAATATTTAAATAATTTTGTGGACATTGTTTAATTTTAATTTTTTAATGATTTATACTGTATCTTTGGCTTGCAATCTACTTATAGGACATGGTGTGATATTTTCTCCACTGAGACAGCAATTGAGATGGGGTGTGGTGCCACACTTACAATCCAGCTCTTGGGAGGCTGTAAACAGGCAGATCACTCACTATGAGTCCAACCAAGTAGTGAGACCCTCAACACCCTTCCATAAAATACAAAAACAAAAACTTTAAAAGTAAAAATAGAAAGAATGTAATACATATATATATTTTTTTTTTGAGAAACTCACAATTATAAAGATACTTTTTTTTAACAAATCAGTAAATCCACTGCATTCTCCATTTAAAAAAGAGCACAGGCTTTATGAACAAAATCATGACCACATGGGGAACTATCACAAAAAAATCAATCAATGGGCACTGGTCCTATTAAAAAGCTCTTACACAGAAAAAACAAACAAACAAACAAACAAACAAAAACAAAAACACCAGCAGACTGAAGAGACAATGTAGAGAGTGGGAAAAATTTTTACTCAGCTGTTTCTCAGACAAAGGACTAATATCTAGAATAAGTAAAGAACTATCAGAAAAAACTAAGTCCCCAAAATTTAAAAATTCGGTAAAAAAAAAGGCATCTATAATGAATAGATGCTTCTGAGATGAAGAAGTGCATATGGCAAATAAATATATTAAAAAATTCAACACCATTTATCATTTGAGAAATGCAAGTTAAAATAATTCAGAGATTCCATCTCACTCCAGAGAGAGAAATGAAGAAATCAAACATTAATAAATGCCAGAGAGATTGGGGCGGGCAGAGGGAAGGAATCCTTTTCACTGCTGGTAGCAGTGTAAACTGGTACAGCCACTCTGAAAATCACTGTAGAGATTCCTCAAGAAAACTATAACTAGTTTCCATTTGATTCAGCTATTTCCCTTCTTGATGTCTTTCTGAAAGAACAACAAGCAAACTATAGCAATATATGCACCTCCATGTTTATAGCAGCATATTTTGTGATAGCTCAACCTTGAAAAACACTCAAAGGCTCATCAATCAATGATAGCTAAAGTTGCAGTTTTTGATACAATGGAGCGTTACTCTAACATAAAGAAGTATAAGTTTGAGACATTTCCAGGTAAATGTATGCACCATGAAACCATAATTTTAATGGAAATAAAGTGGACACACATGTTTAAATATCACATTGTTTCTCTGGTGTGAGAAACCAAAAGTGCAAATAAGGACCAAAATATATACTAGATATTGGTAAAGGGGGAAAATGTGTAAATGATAAGGGGAACAAAAGAAGAGGGAAAAAGGTAATGAAAAACAAGAGAATAGAAGGAAAAATGGGGACAAAATTTCTGTAAATAAAGAGGAAAGAAGTGTCGATAAGAAAGGAAGGATAAAAAAGAAGCAAGATACATCACATGATCACTATGCATCTTTAAAATGTACCAATAAAATTTAAAAAGAGAAAAGAAAAAACAAAAGTAAAATTTTAAAATGATGAAAAGCATATGGTAACAAGGTTGTGAAGTACTTCAAATGCATTCTTGTTTAATGTAAACAGTGGAAAAATTGCTGCTAATTGTAATCATCACCAGGGGTATAGTGAAGCCATATAACTTCTTAAGTTTAAATAGGCTGCCAAGCTCAGGCTTTAGACAAGGTCATCTAAACCCAGAAAACATTTGCTTAATGGCTGCACTTCACCCTTTATGAGTAATAACTGCAGCTTTAGAAGAAAATATAACTATCGCTTTTATTATAGAGAGAATTCCCTGGCCAGATCAATTATAGGTAATGTAAGAATTGATTATATAGAGACAGACATATCTTCTTTTTTCTTTCTTTTTTTGGTATATTATATAAATCCAACAAATGATTCAGTGCAATCATGTTTTATGTTGTAAGAAATTTAACTGCTGTCAGAGGGCATTTCCATCTGTGTCTTGTTGAATAAATATCAGTATGGCTCAGTTTTTCATAAACATCCAAACTTAGGGATTTATGTAGTCCCAAACCAACTAGTGCCATGGAATTTCTAAAGAAAAGCCTACTTAACCCAGTGCCAACTCTGACATAGACCTGATGGCCAATTACACTAAAGTAGTTAGTCTGCAGCATGCTTTTATTTTGAGTAAAGAGCACAGCTCCACATGCTAGAGCTGGACATTACCATCTGCATCATCATCTTGGGCATCTAAAATTCTCTTTGACTGTGACTCTATGCTTCTTTATAAAGAAGCCATTTCTAATAGTATGGGAGAAGTGTCCCTTTAAAGAAGAAAAGATCCCTGATGCTCTTCCTTGCTAGCCACTGTTTTTGACCACCATCAGCTGGAAAAATGCATGAAGACAAAAACTACTACAAATTTAGCAACACCAGCCTTACTTATATAAATCTGATGTATACTGGGACACATTTGCATATTTTTTCATAAGATTTCACAGACCACTTATAATGACTGCAAGGCATGTAGGAGTTTATTGAACATTAGTCTAATAAAATTATTCTCTGATTATGTAAAACTTGTTTCTTTCCTCCTCCTCTGCTCCTCATCTTTCTGTTTTCTTTCTTTCTTTTCATTTTGTGGTAGAGGGAGAAAGGAAATGAAAAACAAGAGAACAGAAGGAAAAATGGTAGCACTAGGAGTTGAACACAGGGATTTTGCCCTAAATTACAACCCTAACCATTTTTTATTTTAAGATATGACCACACTAAATTTCTAAGATGCCTGGGTTTTGTTTGAGCACTCTACTCCTCAGGAGTAATAACTGCAGTTTTAGAAAAAATAAAACAACCCGAAGTTCCAGGATTACAGGTGTTCCCCAACACACT